>LIEC01012060.1:29811-59843 GCA_001925005.1 Drosera capensis
GGGTTTGGGACAGGTTTATCAACCGTCATATCCGCCCCAAACCCGATTCAGAATGATCATAAACTCTTCGAAGTTGAACTCTTTTCAACCTCAGGAGAATGATGGTGGACCATCTCCATATTTCACACATGTTTACAAGGGAAGAAGATCCATGAATCATAATTGAGAGGCGTGACGAAGAAGATTTGTTTTGACTCGAAGAATCTAAACTTTGAACCATTATCATGCCATGCTTTGATTTCGTTTTGATTCTTCTTGATTTTGCTTTGTTAGATTGTAATTATTTTAACAAGGGGACAGAGAATTCAAACTCTATAAATTCTCTTCCTATAATTGTATTGAGACAAAAAAGTATTGAATGAATAAGCAAATTTTTCAAGCAAAATCTCTCTTAAACTCTCCTTCCGCTCTTTTTCTCCTCTTTATTTTTCTTCTTCTTATCACTTACTCTTCTCGTTCTACATCAGTCGTCGTCAATCTATGCAACATATGTTTATAATGGGATAAAGATCTGATTTGTTGCTGGTGTTGATATCGCTTTGAGCACCGCTAATCGGCCCTCCCTCAAGTACACCCACTTTGTACTTTGTTTTATTCCCAAATTATCCCTTACGTATAAGTTTTATTTATGCTATATTCATAACTAAATCTTCATTTATTTTTTATTTTAGATAAAAAATTAAAAAAATTGAGTACATATTTCTTATCTAATCGATAATATCTTTCTAATTGCATGACAAAATTCATGATTTTCATATTATGTTTTACAATGTGTTATTAAACAACATTTGTATTGTTTTAAAAAATGATGTTTATCAAATTATATTATGTTAAATAGAAGATGATAATAAATTGAAAAAAACTACATTACATTATGAATAAATACATATTAACAATACTTAAACACATATAAACTTTTTTCTATTAAATCGTTTCTTCAAAATATTATCTACCATGTGGGTTGATGTTCATTACTTCATTCCACAGTTGAAGACGAACTGCATAACTATCGGTCTATCCTCGAGTTTCATTGGATACGTTCTCCCACCACTATGTCTGGATTGGAGATATAGGATAATGAGGATGTAGAAATAGTTGAACAAACTGATTCCCGACATAGACAATAGTTATTTCACGACGCTATTGGACTGGAATTGGAGGGGACCTCAATAACAAATGAGTATACTAAGCTGAAACATTTGCATCGAAATGTATGCAATACAACAATATACCTTGAAGCAATGACTATCCCCAAAGACATATAATCCATCAAGTGTTTCATACCCACAATAGAATCGAAGCAATGCAGTGAGTGCAGTAGCCTATATGTCGCACCTTGTTCTTGATATATTACATCATATTGAGCTTTATTTAAGATTATCTCCTCCATGAGATCTGTTCGTGCTCTAACCCATTCGTTTTCACAATAACCGAGTTGTGCTGCTATTACTTTGAATCCACAATGATCGTCACATCGAACATCGATGATGCGAAAAATATAATGCAGAAAGGCATATGGTAGTCGATCAGTATAAGGACCAAGGCCGGGTAGAGTAGAGATTGGTGGAGTGTAAGGAATAGATTCCCCTTCCTTGTCTTCTTTTCCCTCGTTATGTAACATATCCCTTAGAAGATATTTCTATACATGAAGGAATACATTGTGAACTACGCTCCTCTTTACCTGTTGGTCGGCCTTTATGTTATGTGTTGTATGAGGGGACAGCTGTGCTTTGAGTTGGATCCGCCATATCGATAATCTTATCTATCATATGTTCTCGCATATCTGATTTCAGACCATGCAATAAGTCAAGAAGTCGAGATATTCTATCTTGCGGTGCTCCATTATTGTTAGAAATGATTTGATGCATATACAGTTTTTGTCAAAGAGGATGAATACTAGATAACGAAATCGGAATTAACTGATTCCGATATTGTGCAAGATCATACATACATGGCAATCCATATATAGTCTTGAAAAAATAATGATACAAACCGGCAAGTTCTAGGGAAGTTTCGCAAGAGAATGTTAGCTAATAATGTATTTTCTCTAACGCTTCTAAGAAAACACGACATCGTACCTGATCATAAATTAGTGACACAAACCAAGTTAAGGGGAAGTTTTATAATATTATGATAGTTGATAATATGTTTTCTCTAACGTTTATAAAAAATACGACATCGTACCTGATCGTAAATTGAGTCCCGTATTTGTTTATGTCTTGGAATGTTACTTGACCTTTGGAATGATTGCTGAATTTATCCAAATTGGATCCCGAGCATCTTATCAATTTTTATCAATTTTATCCCCAAATAAAATTTCAATCTTGAATGTGAAGACTCCACTCTATAGAAAGGAAAAAAAGTTATAAGAAAACTAATCAAGTGCTACCCAAGTGAAAACTCGGCTCTGTGAAGATTCGTATCTCTGATTTGAATTGCTACCCAAGTGCATGTATTGATTTGTTTATGTCGTAACAAAACGTTCTTTATATGACGATAGTCATGTCTTCCAAAGATAATCAATCATTAATTGATATTCTTTGAACTTTTAAGAAAATATGAAAAAGTTGATAAAATTAGATTATGAAAAAGTTGAAGAAATATGAAAAAATTGACAAAATTAAAATATGAAAAAGATAGACAGTATTAAAATCTAAATTTTATTCTATGTTAATAAGTTATTGTTTTATTAATATATATTTTTGACATTATTAATATTTTAATAATGGTATATATAGTTTTTAGTATTATTATTATTATAAATTTTTTGACTTGTAATACTATAAATATTATTATTTTTATTATTTAATGTTATTAATTATTATCATTAATATTTATTTGATTTAATATTATAATAATTAAAAAAAATAATGTGTTTGAAATGTGTGTAGGGTGGGTTGTTTGGGAGGGAAATGGGAGTTATTTGGGAGGAAAGTGGGGTAGAAAAGACATTTTTTTGTGTGTGATTAGCATTTTCCGTGGACAATTGGAATCCTCCTCCCTCGATGCCCCCACCTGCCAAATCCGAACGTTTGAATTTCACCTTTCAAAAATAAAAAAAGGAAAAAGAAAATAAAACCCACAAATCAAAATCACATCTCAAAACTTGTTTTCTCAAAACACTTTTGTCTGTTTCCAAAAAACGTGCACATCATCATCAATCAGATTCACTAACCAAATCACCAAAACACAGATGACTAGGTTGCAATTTTCAAACAAGTCCTCTCATCAGATCACAGCAAAACCCATAATTGTCGTCTTCCATTTTCTAATTTTGCGCCATCAAACCCCCAAAAATCTCGTCTTTGAACTTAACAAACCCTAACCACACTCCACAATTTTCACTTTTACCCTTGCCCAGATCCATAATTCCCCTCAAAACCCTATAATTTCATCGGGGTCAGTCCAAATTCCCCTCAAAACCTCAAAGTTTCATTTGGGTTAGTTCATTTCAGTTGAAAAATTGAGTCTTAAATCCCCCACCATTGTTTCCTGTTATCATTGGGCAGTTTTGGGGTTTTGGGTTGTTTAGAATTTGGAAGATGCTCTCAGTGTCACCAACGATGGGGAAGAGTTCCTTGGAGGAGATGCTGGATAATCTTAGACAAAGGGATGATAAACCGAAGGATATGCCGCCAGCATTACCGTCTAGACCAGTTTCTAAGGCGTGGTTGCCGCGGTCTAGGAGGGCTTTCCCTGTGAGCTTTGGTGGGGGGAAAGAGGGTGGAGATGAGGAGGGGAAGAGGAAGTGTGATGAGAGTGGAGGAGAGGGTGTGTTAGGCTTTAGAGGTAGGAGTAGCAGTTGTAGTAGTTTTGGAAACAAGAGGGTCAGATGTGATCAATTGGGTGAGTCTCCATATGTATGTGGTGTGGACACCGCGGGAGAGGTGGCGGAGAAGGTTTATGATAGCGGAGAGTCGACTTCAAAGGGGACAGTGCCGGTGGAGTGGGAAGATAATATTGGGTATTTCATTAAGGTGGTAGTGAGGATGATTGTTTGGTGGTGTATTTTTGGTTTGAGTATAAGTACATTGGTGATTGTCTGCTGTTTTTGCATTTGATCATGAGTGGTTTTTTTGACTTGTGACAAGTGTTCTTTTGCGTGGTGGTTTAATTGATGTTTTGGGACGAGGGTCAACGAATAATTATGATTGCAATATTGAACTAGCGCAGCCTGATACTTCATAACTGTACAATATGTGAGGAGTAACCCATATGTGCCCCATACAAATCGAAGGAAACAAGATATAATTTTTCCACTTCATCATTATGAGAGTTGAGAGAAATGTGCTAAAGTTGGTTGATTGAGGCTGATAAACTGAGTTTAAGAATTGAATCAAGTACGCTTTTTTTTCCCTGTTGTTCTAATGAAGACAATTGTCCGTGGTATCAAGTTATCCTGTTATTGTGTTCTTGGATGCATGAGGATTGTAGGATGTGATAGTAAATGTGTCTTCAATACTTCAGTTTATATGTGCTTTGATATGATTCTTTCTCCATTTTCTGAGTTTTTGTTCCAACGAAACCAACTTTATGAACTCATCATGCTGACATTTGGTTGAAGGTTGTCTCATATTCTGGTAAGCTATTCTTTAGTTTTGAGTTCTAGATAGTGACAAGCCTACATTTTGTGTTAAATGGTTAGGGATTTGTCTTATCTGATGCTGTTTCATGTTATGGAACTTTGTTTGTGCATATTCTTCTCACTTTGGATGAGGTATCCGTTTTGGCACTTAGCAGAAACTTCGTGTGTGGTGTCCTCTTCGGAATGGCCAGTGGGAATTGGGAACAACAAAATCAACATCCGGCGAAGAATCACATGTGCTGTTGTCAACCAGCAATGTATGTTGAGTAGGTCATCAATTCGGGGGTTTCTTGATACTATTTGGGCCTACTAATTTGCATCGCTACTAATTTGTCGTCTTAATAGTTCGTCAAAGTGTTAACCACGGAGCTCTTACCAGCAAACCCAGAGATTTTGGAGGGTGTAGATGATCTCATCCAGCTTAGCTATTTGAATGAGCCTTCTGTTCTTCACAATCTGCAGCATAGATATTCCCATAATATGATTTACGTAAGTGTTGCATACATTTTCTCTGCTATTTTCTTTGTCATTTTCTCTTATTAATTACTTTTCTTTTCCTTGAGCTTCATATAGAGTAAAGCAGGTCCTGTTTTGATTGCAATCAATCCCTTCAAGGATATGCAAATAAATGGGAACCATTATTTTACTGCATATAGACAGAACCTTGTGGACAGTCCTCATGTTTATGCTACTGCTGATGCCACCTACAATGAGATGGTTAGAGGTTTGATGGCTTGCGTTGTCATTATAGCACTGATTTTCACATTAGTAGTGATTAATTATTATATATGTTTGTTGCAGATGGTGTTAATTCATCCATTATCATAAGGTAAGCTCAGCTCAATCTACCTTTGGTTGTATCTGTGATAATCCTTTTTTGCTTCTTTATCAGTCTCAGATGTATGCCAGTTTCTAGTTTCCAGTAATACAATGCTTATTCTGTTTAATTAATGTGTTTCACATCCACAGTGGTGATAGTGGGGCTGGCAAGACCGAGGCAGAAAAACTTGCAATGCAGTATCTGGCACATCTTGCTGGTGGCACAGGCGGGGTTGAATCAGAAGTGCTTCAAACAAGTTGTATACTGGAGGCGTTTGGAAATGCTAAGACGTCCAGAAATGACAACTACAGCAGATTTGTGAGTTCTCTTTTTTCTTCTATATATAGGGCACTAATTATGTTTTTTACTATTCATGCGTGGCTCTTTTTTTCAATATGTTTTTTACTCTTCATACCTGGCACTGTTATGTTGCTGGGAAAGTTGATTGAAATTCATTTTAGCACGGTTGGGAAAATATGTGGTGCCAGTATATGGACTTGTAAGCATATTTCCACTAAAACAAGCTTCAATTCCGATCGTCTTGTCATATCTCACTGTCTCACTGACTTAAGTTTTAAACATGTGGTTGTGTTAAACGTTGATCATGGGAAGTCCTCTTCTTGAGAAGGTTAGATACCGTCACCTTGCATCTTGCTTAAAGCTTTCGTTACTTTGAGATCAATGAGATTTATAACGAAGCGGTGAATAACTCTGCAGTCGAGAGTGGTTCAAGTGGCCAATGGGGAAAGATCGTACCATGTACTTTATCAACTGTGTTCAGGGGCTCCATCTTCTCTAAGAGGTCATGCAATCGCATATCCGTTATCTTGTTTGCTGTATTTCCAATAATTGGATTTTGTTCCATTTTTATTTCATTCAGCTATCCATTCCAGATTGTTCCTTGTGACAGTTTTATGGCTATATTGTGTGCTTCGCTGACTCTATCTTTTCATTGCAGGCACACTGAACATTAAAGCAGCTAGCCAGTACAATTACCTGAATCAGAGCAACTGTCTAGCAATCGATGGGGTGGATGATGCACAAAAGTTTAATAACCTCAAGGTAATACGAGCAGCTAGATGGTTTCCTTCACCGTGGCTTTAAAGTGTACTTTAAATGTACCATTATCCATTTTCTAACATATTCATTCTCAAATTTCTCTTTTCTGTGTAGGATGCCTTGGATACTGTTCAAATTTGCAAAGAAGATCAGGAGAGCTTGTTCTCATTGCTTTCCGTGGTATTGTGGCTGGGAAATGTATCATTTCAAGTGATTGACGATGAAAACCATGTTTAAGTGGTGGTAGATGAAGGTAATTCTTCCATACACTGATTTTGTTTTATTTTTTATTTCGCTTGTATTTGTCTGCATATCTGTACAATCGGTTTGGATGTGCCTAGAAGCGAAATGGGAACTCAGCAAATCTAGTTTCAGACACAAGTGCATATGGTTCATCTTTATAATAGATGATATTGTTTGGCAGTGGTACGTACTGTATCCAGGTTGATGGGCTGCAGTGTACAAGACCTGAAGTTAGTCCTATGTATGCGTAAACTTCAAGCCGGCAAGGATAATATTGCCAAAAGTTTAACATTGCAGCAGGTCTGTTGAATGCTCATCCATTACGATACTCGTGATACACCGATGTAACATCAACCATCTAGATGATGGTAACAATGAGTCATTGATTTTTGACTTGTGACACTTGTCTGGGTTTTTTTTTTCTTTCAGGCAACCGATGCCAGAGATGCGTTGGCAAAATTCATCCATGCTAGCTTATTTGATTGGCTCGTGGAGCAAATAAACAAATCATTTGGAGCAAGTAAAAGGCGAACTGGAAGATCCATTAGCATACTTGACATGTATGGATTTGAGTCATTTCAGGTTTTGCATTCTGATCTTGCTGCTTTGAGTCATTTGTAAACCTGAGTTGCTTCATGTTGTGGGGATTCAGTTTTCTCTACTTTTTGCATCATTGTCAGAAAAATAGCTTTGAGCAGTTCTGCATAAACTATGCAAATGAGAGGCTGCAGCAACATTTCAATCGCCATCTGCTGAACTTGAGCAGGAGGTATGTATCTCAGGTGTTCTAACTGTTTGGGTCTTTAGTTTCATTCTTATATGTATTGCATCTTTCTCAAGTCTTCTTTCTCGATGATGTGCTGTTATATTTCAACTTTGAATCTTGGATCCATGGAGCATGCTAAAGTTATGTTTTAAACCTTTTGTGTCTTAGGATTATGCAGCGGATGGAATCGATTGGACAAAGGTCAATTTTGAAGACAATCAAGAGTGTCTGGATCTCATTGAGAAGGTACTATTCTTTTGAACTTTTCATACCCTTTGTGTGGGCTGGTCTGCTACTACATCATGCATTTTATGTTTGTATTGTATCTATCATGTTTAGCGACACTTTTCTCTTTGGCCGCCTACAATAATATACTACCAAGTTGTGCTAATTGGTCATTTCCGGTGGGATATAGACCTTAAATCAGTAATAGAGGCCATGAGACTTTAATGGCTAACTATAAATTTTAGTGGGTGAATGTGAAGAATAAGATATTTCTGACCATTTTAGATGAAATTATAAAGCAAAATGAAGGATGCACTTACTGAAGCAGATAAAATATCTCACATAGTGATTGTAAAAACTCTCTTTGAGGTGGCATCCGTCAAGCGCAAATGGGTTCAAAGCACTGAAGCACAGAGTTATAATAAAAACCCTTCAAAGTTCCGGGTTATAAAAAATTACATAGGTTCATTCCCTTGGGTGCTTAAAATGCAAAATGCCGTAGTCCTCCGTTCAAAAGCTCGTTTATCAAATGTCTTAATTGTTATTCTTTCTTTATATATTTTAAGAAAAAAATCATGAACGATTATGTGCAATAATTGATTAATTCTTACACTTCATGTTACAATTCATTCATTCATTCATTCTTTTTTTTTTTTTTTTTTTGCAAAGAGAATCTTGAATGCTCCAGATGAAACAGGAACAGAAATTAAGTGTCTTTTTTTTTGGTTTTCTGTTTTTTGTTTCTGCTTCATCCATTTAAGAAATAGAAATCAGTACCAAATAGTTCTGATTCATCTGCCAGTGAAACGAGAATAAAAAATCGGAAACAATAACAATATCAAATAGGCCCTTAGAAATCTTAGAATTGTATCCAATTTTGACATCCTAATGGGCTGTTTGGTATAGTCGTTCAAAATTATGAAAAGCAAAATTGATACTAGAAAAGAAAAGCAGTTTCATAAATCGAAATCACTTTATAAAATAAAATATATTTTATAGATGAGATTTTGAATATGGTACACAGATGAAACAAAAAACGAAAACTGAAAACCTTTTTTTCTGGTTTTTTGTTTTCGTTTTAGAAACAGAAATAAGAAACAAACACTTTCGTTTCATCAGCCATTGAAGCGGAAACAGAATAACAGAAATAACAACCATACCAAACAATTCATTTCTTTAATGGTATCGAACAAGAGAAGTTGGTAATTAAATGGCTTGAAGGGTCTGATTGTTGTGGAAATGACAAGTTCATTATTCAGTAATCCTATTGTCCATTGAGCCATCTGAGTTATTGTTTGAAATTTACTGCATGTAAGGATTAAATCTCGATAGAGTATTCTGTGTAATATGCCTATGTTCATTCGATGCAGAAACCTCTTGGGTTATTGTCTTTACTGGATGAGGAGTCAAACTTTCCCAATGGCACTGACTCGACCTTTGCTAACAAGCTGACACAGCACTTAGAGCATAATTCCTGCTTGAAAGGAGGAAGAGATGGAACATTTAGTGTTCGTCATTTTGCTGGAGAGGTACTTACAGTCAAAACAGTACTTTGATGGATTGTTTTGAAGTTCACATTGTTAGCTATCATACAGTAATATGCTGCGAATGTGTTCTGGTCAGCACAATGATGAGGGCCTCCCAAGATCTTGCTATACATGTTCAATATTTATACTGTTTCCCCTGAATTCATGATTTCTGGAGTCTCTATGATGGGATTTTGTGACAACTCTGACATGGTTTTTTTATCAGGTCGTTTATGACACTGAAGGCTTCTTGGAAAAGAACAGGGATCTGTTGCCCTCCGAGTCCGTTCACCTCCTTTCATCTTGCAGTTCCCCTCTGCTTAAGCTCTTTGCGTCAAATGTTCTTCACTAACTACGGAAATCAGATGGTACAGTGAGCCAATCTGGTGTGAATGATTGGCAGAAGCTTAGTGTCGGGACAAAGTTTAAGGAAGACATGATCTTATGTTGAATCTGATTTTATTTACTTATACGTTACAAGAATATTTAATGCGCTAAAAAGTTTTCTGTTAATCATGTGAAAAAAAATCTCTGAATTGTTTTTGAATGATATTGAGTTTTAGTAATGGTTTCTTAGTGCATCCTGTGGTAAGGGTTCTTTGTACATGGTGGTAATGGATTTGTCACATATGGAGTCCTTGAAATGACTGCAGGGTCAACTTTACAAGTTGATGCAGCGGCTGGAAAGCACTTCCCCTCACTTAATCCGTTGCATTAAACCTAACAGTATACAACTCCCGGGCAAGTTTGAGAAGGATCTTGTCTTGCAACAGCTCAGGTGCTGTGGTGTTCTAGAAGTTGTTAGAATTGCTAGATCCAGTTATCCTACTCGAATCACGCATCAGGACTTCTCCCAGCGGTATGTAGATAATTGCTTTCCCCTCTGAAATTGGAATCCGTTTAAAATCAATTGTAAATGTAGTCTTATGCCCACTTGTCTTTTTTTAGGTATGGCTTTCTGCTTTCAGACAAGACCATTTCTCAGGATCCATTAAGCATTTCCGTAGCTGTTCTGCAGCAATTCAATATTCTTCCTGAGATGTACCAAGTTGGCTACACAAAATTGTATTTTAGAACAGGACAGGTCTGTTTCTTTGTTGTTTCGTGCTTCTCTTGCTTTCCTCTTCCCGTTTCCCGTTCTGATTTCTGTGATGAGGAACATGATTTAAAAAGAGTGATTTTTTATTTTTTTTTGGGGATCAGAAAAGAGAATGATTTTTCGTGGTCAAGGAAAAATGCTGTATTCTAAACTTTTTGTGTGGCTCATCTTAGTGTAGGAGTTTACAGCCGTATTCCTTTGATACCAAGTTGTCTACCCCTTTTAAGTTCAGCATTCCAGGAATATGGTTCTGAAACATGATTCACGAGAAAACATGTGTATAATTATTGCCATACGTGGTGTTCTGCTTTTGTATTCCGTAGCTTTTTTTAATTGAATCTAATTCTCACTCTTGCTGAATAAGATCTAGTTCACTTCCAAATCCCATTTTGTCCAGTACCACTCCCCCTTGTTTTAGATTCTTAACGTAATGTCGTTTACGATTATCTTACTGAAGGACAGAAGACATTGTGAGTTTTACTTCGCATATGCCTGTTCTAGTTCAATGCATGATGTACTATCCATGATGCATGAATGTCCCTGTTCATGATTTCTTGCAATATTTCTGAAACTACAGTCTGAAGAACTTTTCCCTTTACATGGATATTCTCGAACAGAAGTTTTTTTCCCCACAAGTTACTGTATGCTGGATTCTGTAGATTGGCGCCCTGGAGAATACGAGGAAACGAGTTTGCAGGCTGTTATTGGTGTACAAAGTTTCTTCTGTGGCTACAGGGCTCGTTCGCAGTTTTATGAACTTAAGGCAAAAGCAACTGCACTGCAAGCTAGTAATTTTCCAAATGCTCCTAGATATTTTTTTATTTTTTATTTTTGTTGCTCTTTTGGTCTTTTATCGTCATGTTCCTGCACTTATTGAGAGGGCCATTTTCGACAAAAGGAGCAACATGCATCTCAATTTTGCTTTTCAGTAGCCTCTTTTCGATTTGTCTCTATCTGCAGTTAAAATGCCACTAATTATTTGGTAAATCTACTAGTTATTTAACCAAATGTTGTAATGACTGCGCCTAGCAATTCTCTTACGATAATATAATTCTTTCCCCTGCCAATTTCTGGGGAAATATAACCTGTTGTTTGATTGTATGAACTATGCATCTACGACACCTACTGTTCGGCGAGTTCCCTATGATTCTCTTAAACTAATATCTGGAGCTATATGCATCTGAGATTTTTGTTTATGGTAGTTGTTCGTGGGGAAAACGCAAGAAAGGACTACGATTCTTTGTCAAGGACAATATGCTGATTCACAGAAGCCAAAGCACAAGTTTTTTGTGTCATACCAAAACGACCTTATAACGTTGATGAAAAAATGTCACCATTAATTAACTGTATAACATATGCGATAAACATAACGTTTTTTATATTTTATATCATGAAGTTATCTCATTAATTATAGATTTTATACTTTTTTCATTTACTTATTCTCTTCATACCAACAATAAAGACATAACATAAACACACATTATCTTATCATGACATATAACAATTGTAGTTGATATTTTACGTCAGTTATATTTAGTGACTACGTCTATAAATTCCAATGCATATAATTATACTCACGATATAATAATATGTATCGTCTTACACAATAAATCTACACGTTATCTTCTTATTGCAACTTCCTCATACACACGCTTAGCTTGTCCTTTATGACTGAGCGATCCGAGTCTCCAGGTCTTATAACATGATAGGATTCATATTAAAACGTTCTTTGTGTTTTCCTCATACACATGTTTCCAGGGTCTCCTACAATGAGTTTTCCTCATATAAAAACGGTCTTAAAAGATCGATGAAAAAATATTACCATCAAGTCATTGTATAGTATATCCTGAAGACACAACGCTTTTTATATTTTATACAATTGAGTTATTTCATCAATTATGGATTTACATTCTTTTCACTCACTCATTCTTTTTATATCAACAATCAAGATATAACACAAACACATCATTTTATCACGGCACATAGCAACTGCAGTTAGTATTTTATGTCAGCCACATTTAGTGACTACGTCCATAGATTCCATAGCTTGTCTTTATATTTGAACGAACTACGTCTCTAGGTCCTATAACATGATAGGAACGAATATCCCGATCTCTAGAATGGACGTCCCGTTCTTTGAAACGAGTGTTTCGGTCTTTGAAGTGAGCTTCCCGACCTCTAGAACGAGTGTCATAGATTCTATCTAACTTGACCTTTCGATGTATTTAAATCTATAATTTCTTGTATGTAACTTCAAAAATTATTGCGTAACATTTTACATAAACTAGACTTCATAATCTTTCTACTGAATTAAATTTTCCATCATAAAACCTTATCAATAATAATTAGTTTAGTAATTTGTTCATAAGTCTCTATAGAGAACTCCAAATAATTATTTATAAACTGTTCTGGAGATTAGACTTCCATAAATTTCTAGTGACATAAGGCTTGTCGTATAAGTCTTACTATATAATTTCATATGAAGTCATAAAGTCATCTCTGTAACGAGTTTTTTATAGATTGATATATCCGTACGTTTTGATTTATAACTCCGAATCATGATTTATTTACTTTGTTAGAAACTAGAGATGTGAAAATTCAACATATATTAATATCAAGATTTATAAAAGAGTGTTTAATATTTCACAAAATTTTTAATCAAGATGATTATCTTCGTTTAACAATGATAAAGGTTTCACGTTTTTCTTGTCTTATCACCTACCTTCGTCTCTTTTCCTTGAACTTCTTTTTCTTATCTTCTCTTGTTTAACTCTAATTTGAAAAAGTGTTTTGTTTTGTGCTTGTAAGGAATTTTCAAAAAGAAGAGAGGTTATATTTATAGAAAATTAAATCAATTAAAATTAGTGGATTTTTAGTAGGTATTTAGTGAATAATTAGTGGATATTAATGGATAATTAATTTAACTTAGGTGGAATAGAAATTGACATAAAGAAAAATAAGTATCAAAATTAGGCTTATGCCATTTTCATATAAATATGATATTTTCGTATTAATAATTTTCATATTTGCGTATTAGGATTGCATTTCATCCATTTTTTGTATTATTTCTCTATTATATAATCAAAAAAACCTTTTTAACCTCGTAAAATAAATTATAACGTACGATAAAAAATTAATTTATTCATAATTTATTATTCATTAATTAAATATCGTGAAATTAAATTAAACGAAAATTTTAGGATCCTTACATTTATATTGGAATGACTCAAATAAAAACAAAATTTCAATTAATTGAGGACAAAGAATAATAATAGAAGATTGATGGACATTCTGTTATATCTACTTCATCCGTGATGCAGAGTTCTTATAGTTTGCAGTGATAAAAATTTCGATACATAGTTCAAGCAGTGGCATTGGAGCAAGACGACATTTTTGTACAACAGGTAGAAAACACGTTGAAACATAATGAACATTTTGGTGAGCTCTCTAGACATAACGATAAAATTAAGATGTTTCAGTTCCTCATAGGAAATCAGCTACAGTTGATACATAATGTACTCATTCAAAACAATTCACAGAGCTCGAGAAAAACCGCGATTGTTACATAAATCTATGATCCGGGCACAAACTTGGTGGCGAAAACCCAAGCATTGTTAGCCACAGGGTTATCAAGATGATCCAACAGGTTCTCAAGAGGCCCTTTCCCAGTAACTATAGCCTGCACAAAGAACCCAAACATGGAGAACATAGCAAGCCTTCCATTCTTGATCTCCTTAACCTTCAGCTCAGCGAAGGTGACGGGATCATCGGCCAATCCAAGCGGGTCAAAGTATTGCCCGCCCGGATATAGATCATTGCCTTCGCCTACGCCTTCAAGACCGTTGATCCTGAACCCCTCTACGAGACCCATTAGAAGGACTTGTGAGCCTAGGACTGCTAGGATGCTTTGAGCGTGGATCAGGTTCGGGTTTCCTAGGTAGTCTAGGCCGCCTTCAGAGAAGATTTGGGCTCCTGCTTTGAACCAGACTGGTTCCTTGAAGTCTACTTTCACCCATTTTTCTAGGACTTCTGGGGTTATGCATCCTAGTGCCCCGAGCATCGCCCATCGCCCGTGGATCACCTATATAGGATAAGTGTAAGATTCATCATGAGAACTTCTGGTTGATAACTCACATATCAACAACGAATAATACGTAGGTATCCTGTCATAGACATGATTTGAAAATGATAGGATGTATGGAGTCCTATCCTGTTCAGAGTAATAAGAAGAATGTTTCCAAGGCCTATAGATAACTCACATATCGAAGGAGAATATTGAACATCATCTAGTTCTTAAAACTCTTATGGCATAGTCATACAATCTCTTTAACTCTTTTCATCTTAATCCAATTCCAAATTGTCACTTGTTATCAAGATGCATATAGTTCAATTGCTTATTACATTGCACCCTGAACTCATTAGTCAATCACATGAATCATTTTTCTCGTCTACACAAAATGTCATATTCATATCCATCCAAGTCTTAGACAAATTGATTACCTCCAGGGCCCTGTTCTTGGCAAAGGCCTCCGGGTCAGCCGACAACCCGGCAGTGTCCCAGCCGTAATCGCCGGGGAATTCTCCGGTCAGGTAAGGCGGAGTCTGAGCCGAAAAGGGTCCCAAGAACTTGACCCTGTCTGGTCCATACCACAAGTCATTCTTCTGCACACAAACACAAACCATCATTCCCCCGCATCAAACACAGACCCAAAACGACGACAATAAATCAAGTTCTAATCTTATTATACAAAGTCAGCAACAAACAAACACAGGACCCAGTAACAAAATCATATAATAAAACACAACAAACTCAGGACAACGAATAACAACCACGTATCAAATCTTTATCTCGTTATATGGATCAGTTACACTGAAAAACACAAAATACAATAAAAGAAACTAAAATAAGACTAAGTGGATTTGCAATGTACCTCAAACTTGGTGGCCATGGCAACAACATTTCTAAGAGGGGTGGTTGCCATTGTTTTTCCAAAATGGGCTGTTGGCATGAGAGCAGTGCTAGAGCTGAACATTGTTGTTGTCGCCATTGCTTTTTCCAAGTTGCTTTCACTTGCTTCCTTTGTTTCAACTTAGCTATTGTGATTTGTGAGGGAGATATGTTATTGCAAGAGTAGCGTAGAGTTGATTGTTATATGCATAAATTTGTGGCTATGAATGAGTGTAGAGAATTGGTGGGGAAATGGGGAAATTGTGACTGAGATATTGAGAGAGTGTGAGAGCCAATGAGATTGTTGCAAAAGATTCATGTAATCTCCACGTCGGATATTTTTATCCATTTTTCATCCTCTTTGGTTTTTGGTGGATATCTTTGAATAGGGAGACCCAAAGAATAAAGAGAATATACCAAAGATTTGTAAGCCACACATTCTCGCATAACTCGTTAGTATCATTCCAACTATCATTTTTCAAAAAATGAAATTCAAGTTGTATCATGTAACATAGCCGTAGAATACAACACAATCAGTCACAATGTGATTGTTGTAATGAAAGGTTGAAGTATTCATTTTCTGCTAAAAAAATTTGAAACGAACCCAACACTGATTAAGGATAGTAGCCAATAGCCATGCCTCATATATTATCTGGAAATTCGACCTCACCTTCACCGTCTCCAGATTGAGCCATACTACCGAAATCACAAACACAGAGCGCACTCATCATTGTAAAATCCTGCAAAAAGAACCTAAATACAAACGAAACTCATGATCTACGATTCTGTAATCATCCCTCCACATACCATGCCTTCACAGAAAACCTTCGTAACCAGAAGCAGCAGCAAGTCTTACACGGCGGTTGTAATTGTTAAAATTTACTAATGTAGATCAGTATATCCCTCGAACTTATAACCTGTCCAGATCCCAAACTATGTGATAATTACATAACCAGGACCTTGTAGAGGCAACGGAAAGTTCCTTGGGTAAAACCATTGTTAGTCGTTCCTCCTGGTGGCGTACACAAAGTTACCCTACGGCATACAAGTACATAAAAAGTTTTACATAACCTAATATACCTGGGCCCTTTGTTCTTCTAATCAAACTGTCAATGATGCACCATTATCCGCCACGGTTAAATTGAGTATCATTGTCGCAGCCCTGGGAGCCCTGAAAATGAAGAGAGCCACACATTAGCCAAACAACAAAAAGGAATAAGTGACACCAGAGTGAGGATGATACTTTGCAAATTCTCTCAGTTATGGTGAAACTAGAGATAAATAAGCTTATATAAGTAGTGGTAACTTCTTCTTCTTTTCTTTTATGGTTAGAAAATAAGAAGGGCTTTTGAAGCAGGATCTGAATCACCAGAGAGAAAGAAGAAAATGTAGAGAAACGAGCAAAACCGGTGAACATAGTCTAACGGATGTACAACTTAAACAGAGGATTACTACACATTCATCTTAAAGACCAAGTGACATGTATAAGATAAACAGCCATTATTTTTTGTTTTGAAATGGAAACAGCCATTATTAACGAAGGGAAGTTCTTCTATCAAAGTTCAAAATATTGCTCAGGTACATCAAAGAGTCAATGGCCAAATAGTAGACCAAATATGATGGCAAAAGAAGCACCTAATGTAACAGAGATGAAAGACGAATACCATTGATCGGGGCTTGGATACACGCTAGCAGAACTGCCAAAGCATGATTTAAGCATATCCGTATGTACCACGCCAGGACTAAGTGCGATGATTGCCACACCCCCAGTCAACTCTTTTGCCATGGATCTACTTAAGCCTTCAACTGCCCACTTAGAAGCGCAATAAGGAGCAACCTGAACACCCCCCCCCCCTCTCGAAAGAGTTCAGAATTACCTTGTTGGTTCGATGAATCTAGACGAACGGTTTCTAAATTTGAGGATAAATCAACTCCATCATATAAAATTAGAAGAATGATCTCAATATTACCTGAGCGGCTGCAAACCGTCCCCACCCAGATGACATATTCACGATAATTCCATGATGCTTTTCATTCACCAGGGGGATGAAGTTCCTCAGTACACTAGCAATACCCTTCACATTGGTGTCAATTACTGTATCAAATTCTTCAGCTGACACCTCCCAAATGGGGTTGTTTTTGTTAATTGTCCCTGCATTGTTCACTGACAAATACCACCTCGCTGAGCACCAAGGAAATAAAATAAAATAGTGTAGCATCAAAAATATGAGGGCAGTGGAACACTGCTTCACTAGAGTCCATGCTTGCATATGTTGCTAACAACATAGACATGGATTAAGCAGTCAAAGTCAAACATTTCCCAGAAAATTTCAACAATTTCATGATAATGTTCGCCTGACGCAGACCGATTGTATAAAAATCGTCCAGAACAAGAATTTATATGTTTGTAAATGTATTTTTTATCTTGTCAGCTAATCATTCCTTTGAATCCGAATAGGTCTGTCCTAGGTCAACTTTGGTATGATGGTATCTACTCCAAATCTATAAACCCTTAGTTCTGAGCAACAAATCCGCATCCAAAACAACTCAAATCAAGCTGCTACAATATATAGGCTATAGCATACTAAATCCCACTGTTAACCTCCAACAATAACCATAACATCTAATAATGCAAACATCAAAACCTAGTAGCACGAATTCTTCAAGAACCTCCAGACCTTCTATATGATGACACAATCAGAATTCACAATCAAATGCGAAGGCAAAGCAGAGGTAACCCGTCTAAGTACAAGTTCCAGGGGAGTGAGATGTACACAGTTCTACTCGGTTCTAATATGGAATGTTTCCTAATTCCCTCAAGCCACAATGCAAACACAATGCAAATACAACATATCTAAAGTAAACAAGTAGTACGCCATAAATCTTCCAATACCTATGATATCCGGCACACGCTTCTTTTCAACCACGGCCCTCGCCAACTCCTCCACTCCCTTGTTCGACCTCTGCAACACAAAACCAAACCCCTCAATCACCAACCACACACTTCAAAAACACAACAATCAAACCAAAACCAACAAAAATCACCCTCACCACATCAACATTAACCAGATAATGCCTCCTTTCATCCCCCTCCGACACATTCACAGCCGCCGAAACCGGCGAAATCGTTTTCTGCAGTTCGGATCTGAGAGAATTGAGGTTTTCTTGGGATCGAGAGCAGCCGATGATGAAGTGACCTCGCCTCGCCATTTCTAGGGCGAGGGCTCGTCCCAGCCCTCTGCTCACTCCTGTGATCAGGACCGTTCTTTGGAGGGATGCGCTTGCGGAGATCGACATTGCCACAGTTGATATCGAGGCCTCCGATGCCGGCGACTAGGGCTTCGGTGGTCGGTGTGCGGTGGTTGTAATGTTTGCTTGAGTTGCAAAACCATTTCACACATTGTATTTCGTTTCCTATGAGAAAAATAGACATATATTAAAATTCAACTGCTAAAATTAAAATATATAAATAAATAATTAAGAATATAAAATAGATCCACAGGTGTTATAATGTTAATTTTTCAGAATTGTTTTAGAATGTTAGTCACTACATTGAACTATGTGATAAAAAAAAATTTGTGTTGTATGATTCGATTGTATTAATGAGTCTTATTTAAAAAACGATTGATATAGATAAGTCTTATTTAAAATTAATAGGACATTGTGACATTTTATTTGGATTGGATGACTATTATTTTTGTCTTGGCTTATATTTAGAGATCATTTTAAATTGTGACTAGTGTAAAAACATTTGGAGAAAATATTTGAGGTTGTTGGAATAGTTCATGGAAACTTTTACCGTATCTCATGGTAGAAATGAGACCACTAACAATATATGCACTTGCCAATCAATCAATGTTGCAACATACACTATAGAGACGGTCATGGTAACTACAAGAACAGAAGCTCGATCCTCTGTCGTGAAGAAAACACAACAGTTGTGTCGTAAATCATTAGCATCTGTCGGATTCATCAACAGGAAAAAAACAAAATAGCTCGTGTTATTTTTTCGTTTTAACAAATGATCTACAACCTGGGTCTGAAATCACCGCTTTTAAAGATAAGTTTGTCCTTCTCCCATCTACAACTTAAGTATCATCTCATGGTATCTGAACCTTACCAACTAGAAGTTCGACAATACAATAATGTCAATAGTGATAACAATTCTTCACCCAAACCAGGGATGGAGCTACATGCGCTCAAGCGTAAGCAATCGCCTATATTTGATTTCTGAAGAAAAAAAAAAGTATCTAGTATTTGATTTGATCTGAATCACCTTCTCTTGTTTTATGTAAAATAGCACATTGTATTGCTTCGTTTGGGGATTTTATTTTTTAAGTGTGGTTTTCTTGTCAATAATATAAACAAGTACGAATAAATCATTCTCTAAAACAAAGTCTCAAAGTCATCAATTTGAATGATCTTTTTGTGAGTATCCCACCAATAACAGAGATAAAGCCAATACTAGAGCGAGTGATCGGGACTAGTGAATTGCTGATCCAACATCTTTTTCCATAGGCAAAAAGAAAGAGAAATAGTAAGGCGAGTCCATTAGTCCAAGGAATGGATCTGGTCTGGCGGGTACAAAAGAATACGTTGTTTTTTTTTTTTATGGCTCAATAGCGAGCATTTGTCGAAAGCGTTACAAACAGTGAAGATAAGTTTGACAATACCATAAAGCCAATAATAGAGAGAGGCGTCGGGACTGGAAACCTGTTCATGAAAATGATGGAAACCTTGAAAGTTCACAGAGGAGACGTACCTCAAGGGTCCGCTAATACATCAAAGCAACTATCAATGCCACAGTTTTGATGCCACACACTGTACACACATGCAAGCAAAGCAGAGTCAGAGAGTTCTGTACCAATTAGTACGATTTCTGCTGTCATTGATTTGCAAAGTGACAAATAATGCGAAACTGCAACGAACCTGTGTTATTCGTTCTCTTCTGCCCCACACATACACACACGTCAGATATCAGGCCTTCATCGACTTATCAAGATTTTTATCTCATGTGCTTTCTGTCCCTTAAACCTTATGATTTTGTTCGACAAGTTTTGTAACATCCGGGATCTGACTTAGATTTAAGCTTTCGAGAGCATAATGTGCGAGAAACTGATACTAAGATTGTGTGAAATATCATACTTGTGTTGTATGTATGGTTATGAGCCACTTTATCTATAGTCGACTCATTCCACGTACGGAGTAAACGAAAATGAGAATCATATGATCGATATGTGATTAAACTATTTCGTACATTATGTGATGAATTCGTGATCGAAGTTAATATACTTGTTACACTCATGTTATACATGCACCAGAAAACAGATTTGGTCACAATGGTACGACACGTGGGGAGACGAGATGATGTAAACTCTAATTAACACATCTACCGTGAATGGATATTCCAGCATCCAATCAATCAACTGAAATATCAGCTTCTTTGCTAACCAAAATCAAATACAGAGAGAGCAAAAAGGGCGATTTGGTCCAACTTCAAATCCTATACTTCTTCACTGCTTGTTCATGAGCTCCATCCCCACTCCTACCATACTTCACATATAACCTCTCCAATCAATCCTAGCAAAACCCCTTCCCCTGGAAACAATGGGGAGCGAGCGTGAAATAACGCTCGTCCACCGCCTCCATGGAGCAAACCATGAAGATCCCCACGAGCATGAACCCCTCGACATCAACCAGGAACACGAAGAAGAAGATGAAGATCATACAGATAGCAGCGATGATGACGAAGAACAGGACGAGGAAGACATGGGATCAGGAGAGGCTGCCCAGACACCATCAAGATCAGCTCATGGGACATGCTTCAGTGGCATCCTATGCGGTGGTCCGGGCCTAGGACGAAGAGGATCCGGGTCACTGATGGGCCGAGTACTTGACCCGAGAGCATCGTGGTTCCAAGAATGGAACCGGGTTTTCCTCCTAGTATGCACCTTGGGGCTCTTTGTTGATCCACTCTTCTTCTATGTGCTCTCCATTAGTGAGAGCTATCTATGCCTATTCATTGATGGATGGTTCGCGATAACAGTCACTGTGCTAAGGTGCATGATGGACGCGCTGCACGTGTGGAACATGTGGCTTCAGCTCAAGATGGCTCGACACCCTTATGGTGGTGGAGCCGGTGGCGGCGGCGCTGGTGGTGGTGGTCCGGTGGAGAAGGGTAATGGTAGAGCGGCTACGATCAGATACTTGAAGACCAAGAAGGGATTCTTCTTCGACTTCTTCGTGATCATTCCCCTGCCTCAGGTAAGTTGCAAACTATTCAATACATTGCTCAAGTTCTCAATTATGTCTAATTTACTTAAGATATGTATTTCATTCAATAGAAAATAGGAGTTTGTTTGATGTATAATCCAATCCAATCTAGGGAAACACAGATATATATATTTCTAGAAGTGAAAGCTTGGTAGATTTTCTTTTAGCCCATTGAATCTGAGTTAGTGATAGAAAGATCTGATGGTCTTGATCTTAATGCAAAGATTTTCATATGTTTTACCCAAGCTTATGAACCAACAGTACAATTCGATAGATACAACATTTTTTTGCTCATCGAATTGTACATATCGAACATGGTATTCATGTTTCGAATGCTGTTATAGCACTATAGTAAGACACATATATATGAGAATGGTACAACAAGTTCACAAGCTCAACGGTTAAGCAACAACTCACACTGAGAGTAATGGATTCAAATCTTTGTTGATGCAAAATTATCGTATCAGCTTTGCTGATCTATGTTACATAGATTAACTCGAAACATCATATTTATGGACTATCCCATCTTCTACTCAACCCATTCATCATATAAGACGAAAGCAACCTGTGTAGATGAAGCAATTTATAGTCATTTTTCGAGGAACTGAATGAAACAGTCAGCAAATTTGCGTCAGCTATGTCCATTTCTACCCCCACAAAGTCAAAGAAAAACTCGAGTTATGTCGATTTCACCTGAAACATGAGTAATTTCTCGTTCTTCAAGCCGTCCCACTGGATAAACAGTTTATAAACACGCTGATATGCCAGTCTTGTTAGATGTTGGTTACCAGTTTCCACCTACAATCAAAAGAAACGGCAGACCGTTAATTATCTCCGCATGTAGTCATCCTGCATTATGTCGAAACTGGCAAGAGGGCAAAACGGTCATTTCAAAAACGAAATAGTTTGGAAGTCAATTATAGTTTCTAGGATACCTATTCTGATAAGCATCGTTGAGGACAAAAAAAAGTTTGAGAAAAGAGACAAATATGATGGTGTAGAGTGGTTGTTTTTGCAGTGGCCATACGTGGTCGAGTGGGAAACTAAACATGACAATGCTATTTCTTTTATGTAACTCAAGATAAAGGTAGCCATGCTGGTAAGTTGATGATCCAACCTGTTTCAGGTGCTTACCACAATACAGGTTTCTACTGGGACTTGTGGTACGAAACATGTGTATCCGGTCGCACTTGAAATAAAGTTTCGACGACAAGTGTCGGATATGGAGTAACCTACTTTATGACTCGAATCAACGACATCAACTGTTAAAACTCGATCGACACTTCGTTGGTTTCATAGTAAAAACTTTTTCCTGACTTACACTTGCCGCTGTAAGCAGTTTTCACTCCAACTGGTATCTATCGTTGTTCATATCTGGACTCAATTTCAATCATTTCATTCTAGAGTTATGTCCAAACAAAAGCCCCTTGGTCAATACCACCATATTTTGAGTTAAAACGAAAATTACTCTCCAGCTTCTAAAGTTATCATATACTATGATACCATAGCTCATGCATTTCTTCATGTGATAGATGCATAACTGATATTTGGCGACGATGCGAAATTTATTCGTGAATGAAATGCAGGTGGTAACATGGATGGTCATACCAGAGTTGCTGAAAAGAGGATCAACGATGACTGTAATGACAGTGTTCATGATCATGTTTTTATTTCAATACCTTCCAAAGATATACCACTCTGTTTGCCTCATGCGACGGATGCAGAAACTCTCCGGCTATGTGTTCGGTACCATTTGGTGGGGATTCGCCCTCAACATGATCGCATACTCTGTCGCCTCCCATGTAAGTTTTTCATATATATATCTTCAAACTGCATGATCTACAAATTGGTAATATAAGAGATCAAGTAATAAAGAATTTTTTGATAGATCAGCACTACACCATAGTTGACAAATTGATGTCAAGTGAGCTACTACATATATTTACGGGTTCATGTTCAACAAAGTCTAAATGATATCAGTTGCAAATTTCTGACTCCTTCATAAAAATACACTGGTCGACACAGTATCATTGCTATTAATTATCAGGAAAGTGTTCGATTGTACTAACAGGCAGTAGGAGCATGCTGGTATTTACTAGGACTTCAGAGGACCATGAAATGCCTGAAAGAGCAATGTGTTCAAATGGATGGCTGCAACCCGACGTTCTTGGCTTCTCAAGAACCAATCTACTATGGAACCACGAGTCTCATCAAGGACCCGTCGCGCCTCCTTTGGGCAGGAAACAGAAAAGCACGCTCCACATGCTTAGACAGCTACAACAACTATGAATATGGAGCTTATAAATGGGTTATATACCTCGTCTGCAATGATAGTCGTTTCGAGAAAATACTCATGCCCATATTTTGGGGCCTCATGACATTAAGGTAGGTACCTATGTTCGAAATCCAAATATCTATGCACAGATGCAGAAAACATAAATCTCACCACTGAATCAGCTAATCCACCTTTCCTGCTTGCATCAGTACTTTCGGCAACCTGGAAAGCACAGCAGAATGGATAGAATCAGTATTTGTCATAGTCATCTTGACCAGCGGTCTTCTTCTAGTCACTATGTTGATTGGAAATATAAAGGTAACTTTTGATATCATTTGTATGGAGATCAGTCAAATATATATAAACATCATGACATAAAGGTCACAGACCAAACTCTATGCCTATGCAGGTGTTCTTGCACGCTACAACGTCAAAGAAACAAGGAATGCAGTCGAGGATGCGAAACATCGAGTGGTGGATGAGCAGGAGAAAACTACCGCCACAACTAAAGCAGAGAGTAAGGAACTACGAATGGCAACGATGGGCAGCAATGCGAGGAGTTGATGAATGTGAGATGATAAGAAACCTGCCCGAGGGCCTGAGGAGGGACATCAAATATCATCTCTGCCTCGACTTAGTAAGGCAGGTAAGTGTAAAGAATATACGTTTTCCGAATACCTTTGAACAGTTGAGAAGAGGCTTTTTACTCATCTTTCCCGTTCTTCAGGTGCCACTGTTCCAGCATATGGATGATTTGGTCCTTGAGAATATATGTGACCGCGTGAAATCCCTCGTCTTCACCAAGGGAGAAACGGTGCGTTCTTGGTGCTATAATTCCAACTAGAAAATAAGCACCCACTTCACTCTTCAACTATTTTTGAGCTCCCTGTGCTTTGATATATAGATAACGCGAGAAGGAGATCCGGTTCGACGAATGATATTTGTAGTAAGAGGCCATCTACAGAGCAGCCAAGTCCTCCGAGACGGAGTCAAGAGCTGTTGCATGCTTGGACCCGGCAACTTCAGCGGAGACGAGCTCCTGTCATGGTGCTTACGGAGACCATTCATAGAACGCCTTCCTCCATCCTCCTCAACCCTCATCGCCATCGAAACAACAGAAGCATTCGGCCTCGAGGCAGAGGACGTGAAGTACGTGACACAACATTTTCGTTACACGTTTGTCAACGAGAAGGTGAAGAGGAGTGCACGATACTATTCTCCAGGGTGGAGGACTTGGGCTGCTGTGGCCATTCAGTTGGCTTGGAGGAGGTACAAGCACCGGCTCACGCTGTCGTCTCTTTCGTTCATCAGACCCAGGAGGCCGTTGTCGAGATCAAACTCGAGAGGGGAGGATAGGCTGAGATTGTATACCGCTTTGTTGACCTCTCCTAAGCCCGACGAAGACGATTTTGATTATTGTAACGGAGGGAATTGATTGATGTCTTTTTTTCTTTCTTTATAGAAATTGATAATGTTAATTGATTGATTGTATCGTGTGAAGATTCTCTTTGGCTTTTATCAATTTTTATTTATTTGTTTGTTCTTTTTTATGTGCGGTTGATCAGTTGGGTGGGGAGAATTGGTCGAGAATTGAGAGGAAACGGTTCTTTTTGTGTTGATGGATTACTTACTTAATTTGTGTGAGGGATATGGTTAATGGAGGAGGAGAGTGATGGCGGTGAGGACGCTAGTAATCGTTTTTTTTAGCCGGATTCCAAGAAGTACATGTAGTTTCGACCAAATTCCGACGAACTTACTAGTTGCTCCGATAGGATTACAGCGGACGTACTAGTTAATCCGGCGACAGACGTACTAATTGTTCTGATGGGACATACTAGTTTCAACCTCACAGAATAGATGTTTCAACCGGATTTCGAAAAACGTATTACTTGTCCTGGTTGGATTCCAACGAATATACTATTTTTTTTAGAGACGTACTATTTTTTATAGACGCACTATTTTGTCTTGTAGACGTACTATTTTGGGTGGGGGTGCGGTAGGGGTAGGGATGAGATTATATCTTCTGGGAATTTATGAAAGTTAATAATAACTCATTGAAATAAAATCTTTTAAATGGTAGTTGTCAGGTATTGTTTAAACAAAAATGGATACTTTGTCAATGTATTTCGAAAAATTTCATTGTCTGATATCATTTTTTATCCTCTGTTTATAGATGTATTAGAGAAAATTATCTAGCCGCACTACTTTGTCTTGTAGATGTACTATTTTGGGTGGGGGTACGATAGGGATAGAGATGAGATTGTATCTTGTGGGAATTTATGAAAGTTAATGATAACTCATTGAAATAAAATCTTTCAAATGGTAGTTGTCAGGTATTGTTTAAATAAAAATAGATACTTTGTCAATGTATTTCGAAAAAGTTCATTGTCTGATATCATTTTTTATCCTCTGATTATAGATGTATTAGAGAAAACTATCTAGCTTCAGCTTGAAGTCCAAATTAAACTATTGAATTAGGGTATGGTATCTTGTCGTTGGACATATTAATTTTGTTTATACATATTCTTTCCGTCCCATATTAATTATGATTTTTTTCTATTTGATCAATCTCATAAAAATTATAATCTTTTCTGTTTTGATAATTTTTTAAGGTAAAAAAATATCAAACCAATTATAGTATATCTATTACTTTTTCTCACATCTACCGTAAATCCTACGGAGGGAGTATATTTTAACAAATAAACTATTCTCATCCTAAATTATCTTATTGGTAAAAAAAAATTAGTTTATCCAATCACAGTCCTCCCACATTATTGGAAGAGCAGCATTTATAAATCTCAAAACGATTTTTCTAAGATCTCATGTACTAGTAAATACCAACCAACTGTTTAACAGATAGTATCAAAGTGATTGGCGTTAAACATTTTTTTCCCACATATAAACTCTCTCCCTCTCTTCCCTCAACAGAAACCCTTCAACTAAAAATCTCTCCACACGTCAAACCAGATTCTGCGGCCAATACTCGGGGGTCCTTGCACCGTTGACCGTCCAACATCGACCGGTATGTATTCGCTTGTCATGTGTTTTGTAACGTTGTATCGAGATCCTTTTTTGCATCACTGTTACTAAGTATTGATCAAACAAGGTTTTTTAGATACTGGATCTAATAATGTTCAGCTTTTGATGATCGACCTGGTTGTTTCAATAGTTTCGTCACCATTATCTAACTTCAGCTTAAAGTCCAAGTTAAAATATTGAACAGGATATAGTATATTGTCAATGGACATATTAATTGTTTATAGATATATTTTAAAAAATAAATTACATTCAACTTAAATTATGTTTATTCAATCACGATCTTTCCAAGTAACATTTAAATATCTTCATGATTTTTTTAAGATCTCATTTACTAATAAATAACAACTAACGGATAACATACAAATGATTGTCGTTAATTTTTTCCGCACATATAAACTCTCTTTCTCTACCGACCAGAAACCCTTCGACCAAATAGTTGGAGAGATACTACAATAGTCGGATTCTGCAGTTGGTCAATACTCAAGATACTTCCATTGTTGACCGTCCTACATCGACCGGTATCTATTCGTTTGTCATTTGTTTTGAGACATTGTGTCGAGATCCTTTTTTACATCACGGTCATGAAGTATTGATCAAACAAAGTTTTTATAGATAATGTTTAGCTTTTGATGATCGATCTCATCGTTTCAATCATTCCAACACAATAAACGATAGTATAAAATTTAGGGTTTAGGGTTGAGTGTTCTGAGCAATTTCGAAGTCCGATAATTAGGAAAAGAAAATAGGCAGCCCCAGAAAAAGAGAGGATAGAAGATAGTCGCAGGTCTTCATTAAAAAACTGTAACCTAAATGAACTGTTACTTACACTTGTTCAGAATTATTTGAAAAACTGAAAGATTATACTTTTCTTTTCTTTACTTTCATTTTCGTTGTTTCAGCAAATGGGTCGAATATGTTGACAATGGTAAATATATTTTCGAAGGATTTATGCCCATACTGATAGATGCAATTTCTCTTTCCTTTATACAACTCCCTAATCTCAATGATTGAGATTATAAATTTATTTTTGAAGAGATTAAATTAACCTTCAATCTTCACATTCAAAAATCTAGCTAGACCCTTAGATATAGAGGTAATTGAAAAAGAGAATCAATCTTCAATTTTAAACATTGATCTCCACATCCAAGAGTCTACTTATAAATCCCTTTTATTTGTGACTAGTCATAAATTTATTTTTCTTTTTTATATTCGTTCCATCCCGTATATCTTGCAATTCTTTTTTATATTCGTTCCATCTGGTATATCTTGCAACAGTTTGATATGAACCGATTTTGTATGTATATATTGAATTTGATATATTTTGATTAATATATTATGAATTTTTATGATAATAATAGATTTGATGTGAAAGGATGAGAAAGAATGAGTAAGAATGTAATGGAATGTAATATGATATTGTGATTATTTTAATATTAATATAAAATTATTTTCAAATAAGAAAATAAAATTAATGCTGTAAGATTTATGAAATTATCCAAAATAATAAATATATAAATATTATAGGAATTATAAGACGAAAAAAATATATTCCTAATTTTTATCAATTTATTTTCAATGTAGTAGTACTTTCTTTTCTAAACACTGTTGGTCCTACTCACCTCAATGCACCAAGAACTTCCACGATTCACAATGCATAGGATAACAATGGCAATCAGCCCGAAATAACACGCGAATCATCTCTACCACGCGCTCTACGCTTCTATGCAACCTGGAGACGCAAATGTTTACATAATGAGAAAATGACAAGAATGAGAGAGATGTTGAGAATCAAGCCATGTTCTGAATCAGAACTTCTGATTCCAATCAACAGGAATGCGGTTTTCCTGGTTAAAAGGTCCAACGCGAGCTGTTAAAAGGTTCAGCACGAGCAAACATCAATAAGCTCCAGCACTTCTAGGCTAGGGAAAAGCGACAATGGACCTATAACAACGCTAATAGCCACAGCATTTTAAACCCGCTCCAGGTCAGTAAAACCTGAAGAACAAGAGACATCAGAATTAGAAGACTCTTTTGTATGGTATAACACAGAGCTTTTTGAAGCTACTAAATAAGCCACAATGCACCAGAAACAACTATTTGGCATCACTATAAGGTAAAGGAAGCATTAAAGGAGGGAAATATACATTATCCCTAGGAACTGTCGTGCATAGGGAATTTAGCTAAAGTTACTCAAGCATCGCCACTAGATCATAAATCAAATCAAAATCCAATAATCATCTGAATCAAAAATCACTTTTCAGATTTAATTTATAAGTCAATTTAACAAGCTTAAAGGCCAGGCAAGCAAAGAGTTGAACAATGGAAATGCCATCGATAATAAATCCACGAACAGCAAGAGTTTCGGTTTGAGGAAAACTCTTATGTCAAAGATGACGAGGTTAACGTGAAGTCGACCAACATAACTCGCCTTATAGTACAACCTAGGGAGAACGTGACTGAGAAATATGAAATTGAAAGAAATCAATGAGACAGAACCATCTAGTAGTAGCTGGGAAGAAGCAAAGAAAATTCACGGCTACAGATTACATGTTGATATAAGACATTTCAGAGTTTTGTGATACCCAGAACTTTACCCTTGACTTACGACACGATAGCACTAATATTTTCATATTTTCATTGTATAGTTATTTCAGGGAAAAGGCGAAATCAAAGCATGGACAATAATCGTTACTTTGGAGCAGTCGACCAACCCTGCAGACCAGAAACCCTTGTAAACCCAATCCCACGGTGGCTTCATCAAACTGATCATGCTACTCCATACCAAGGAAACCAAAATGGGAGCTTTATGTTTAGCAATGACAACGGTAAGTCCTTTCAATTACAGCTATCCCTTAATTTGAAAATGTCGATTTAAAGCTATCACCTCAGATAATTACGACACTAAAGTAGTCTTACAAGGAATATGACAATATTTATCATGTAAACCAATTTACTGTATTCTCTTGTCATGTCGACACACGTTATGCAGGTGTTCAACCTCCTTGGACTACACAAAGTGCAACAACATCAGAAGTTGAGATGATGGAAAATGGAAAAAACCCACGGACACAGACGATTGGAAATATCCCACAAATGGGTGATGAGTCAGTGACCATGACGCCTCAAGGTGAGTAGCAAGATGATAGTGAGAGAGTGAGGGGAGGGGGGGGGGGG
>LIEC01012060.1:59863-76298 GCA_001925005.1 Drosera capensis
GGGGGGGGGGGGGCACGGAATTCAAGCTTCTTTTTCCGCATATTTGTCTTTTCATTTCCTTCTCTTGACTTAAAGGAAATCCCGAAGGATTTCCTTCTCTGTTCCTTTCTTAACCTCTATTTTCTTCCTTTAGCTCATATTTGGTGTAATGTCATCTGAACTCCTGCTGTGGAAAATTGTATTCCAGAACCGAAGAGGAAAGGCAAAAAGGAGTCAAAGCGTAAAGTGAGAAAGCACAGGCCTAAAATAGATGATGGCAGACCCATCAAGACCCCCAAACCGAAAACTCCAAAAGAGATGGTGCTGGGAAAGAGAAAATATGCGAGGAAAACAAAGCTCGAAACTACGACTACACGAGATGATGCAATGACAGGGCCTTTCTATGATCATGCAGAAGCTAAAGAACCAGGATTCGCATGCAGACAATCATTAAATTTTGACTCAAAACCTCCATCAACAAGTCACGAGGCACCATCAACAAATCATGAAGCAAATTCAGAAGACATTCTTCTTTCGACTCAATCTTGCAATGAGGAAGCAATATCTGAAATTGGTAATCGATCTGATCATATCTCATTTTCTTCACATCAAAATCGGTCACACTAAGAAGGAAATTGTCTCATATAGAATAAAAACTAACAGTGGAGGTACCTTGTGGGAATAAAAAAAACTTGTGGTATTTTCTTGAAAATAAGTCTTCCAAGTGATATTGCAATGGAATTGTATCAACCATTTTTTATTTTTACCAACTGAGATGAGCCAATCACAAAGTGTTAGAAACTATGAGGCGATTGTCGAAGTGATAGTCACTGGAGTTCTTCCTTCTTGAGATGCTTCATACCAGCAGTGATTACACCCTTCTCATCTTAGGAGCCATACAATTTAACTATGATGCTCCCCTGTCTAGTAATCTACAAATTCACTACCCTATATTTTATCCTCAAACTGAGCGGGCGGAAACAAGTGTTATGTCGGTCAGTTATTTGCACACCGGCTTCTTTTGGCTCTCAAGTGTTGTATGTGTTTCAGGAGAAGTACTGGGAAGATCATCCAGGCAAAATGGTGCCACTAAATCATTGGTACCGTGTCTCAGGGCGAGTAGGGAATCACAACCAAGTTTTTTATGCGCTTTAAAGAGGAGAAGAACGTCGAGGAAGAAGGCATCAAAATGGAGTGGAAAACTGAAACACACAATATTATCATGCGAGTTGTTGAACTCATGTTATCTGGTAGATGAGGCTGAATCAAGGAAGCTTATTCCTGGAGGAATGAAAAAGAATTCCACCAAAAGCTGGAAGAGCTTGACTTGCCCTTTGATCTTAGCTAATTCGTTGTTAGCTGCAAGAAGAAAGAGATCTTGGACAATTCTTAAAGGGCGTGACGGGGTTTTGATTAAGGTGAGCAGTTCAAGGAGATATGGTGCAAAAATGTGCATGGATGACTTAGTAGAAGATAATCAACAGCATTTCGATGAAAGGAATAACAAGGAAGAGGAAATAAAGCAACACTCATCTCATTCAGACACCAGAATAGGTATGTTTTCTAGAGCATAATAATGAACTTATCCGGAACATATATATATAAATTGTTATAGACACAACTTCTGATGATGTGGTACACAAATATGTATAGATGGCACAGTTGATTATAATCAGCAGCATGAGGTTGAAAGGAATAACAAAGAGGAAATAATTCAAAACACATCTCTTTCTGAGACCAGGACAGGTATGTTATCTAGAGCAAAACACTGAACATTTCTGCGACTTTGTATAATTTTGCCGCAAATAAAAATTTTGAAAATTTTCATAGATAATCAATAACATAAATGTTACATGTCTGGATACAGCAAGAAAAGAGCAATTTCCAAATGACGGTCTGGCATTGGTTCCGTATGTAAAGTCATCAAAGAAACCAGAAGTCAAAGTAGATCTCGACCCATTGTCAGAGAGGAGGTGGGAGCTTGTCATAGGCGAGTATACCGGAGACACAGACGAACAAGAGAAAATAGCATGGGAAAGAGAAAAGGCTATATTTCATCAAAGAGTAGGTTCATTCATCACTTTGATGCACGGTATGCAAGGTAACTTTCTATTGCTCTCACCAAATATTTAGTCATACAACCAAAAAATTGGTGTATTTTTTAATTGTTTCACAAATATATGGAAAAGCTGCAACTATATGGCAAAACCTATGAACTTGATATGTAAAAATGATGCACACAACTTTTGGGTGAAACTAACAGACTTGCCATGCCAAATATAATTGAGTTTAACTTCTCATATACCCCCACACTCTATCTACCACGCTAACATGAAGAAAGACCCTCATTACTGAGCACTCTATTTCCATAAAATTAGCTAGAGAGAACATTCCAAAAAAAAAAAACATTAAGCACAGAGAAGAACTGAAGATATTAACTGACCTGAGAACAGCTGCAAACGTAAGCGGCGTTGGGTGCAACAGCCAAGGAATTTATATCCTTGTCGTGGGCTAGCACAAATGCCTTTGTCACAAGTTGTTTAACACTTGAGAATCTAGAGAGATACCTTCAATGCTCCACACCTTAAGTGTTCGGTCTCTGTCAAAAAAATTGAAAAAGAAAAGATAAAAGTCAAGGGTGTAATGGCCAAAATTTTTTTATGCCCTAGTATCATCTCCCCCCCCCCACCCCCCCCCCCCACGAAGAAAAAAAAACCATTTACAAATACATAAACACCCCTGCCTGTTAAGAGAAAAATTAACACACAGTCAGTTGACTAGAGTCACTGGGCCATTTATATGGTGCCAATGTGAGGTTATGAGAAAGAATCTTGCAAGATCATAAAATGCTTAGTGGGAAGGAGGACATGACCCTAAAGGGAAAGCGACAGAACATATGATCAGAATTAAATATACTATGAAGCAAAAATGGTCAACCGCTCACCTACTACCACTAACAAAGAACTTTCCATTCTTCTTTGAGAAAGCAACTGCTCCAACACCCTGGGGAGATTCTACTTTCGAGCTAGGGCACATATGCTCTTTAAGACTCTTGCCTGATCTTTGCCTCGCCTTATCTTCGCCTGCCATTGTTTCATCTTCCGGGTAAACTGTGGATGCTTATGGTTTATCAGTTACATTCATGTTACCTTCCTTGTACCTGCAGCACCATTGAACCGCAGATACTCTCCCATTGGATTTTCTCACACAACAACTTCCTTCCTGGATTCACCCTGGGATGACCCATTATCACGAGCAAAGCCCCATTTGGAGATCTTGTACTTGTCATCCATGTTCAACTCGATGGAATTGCAGTTGCTGCCTCTCGATTCTTCTTCATCTTCATCTTCACCCTCGCATTCCCCTCCGCTGTGCTCTCTGAATCGATTTTGGCGAAAGTCTAGTATCTTCTTCAGAAAGTCAGCATACTCGTTGTTCAGTACAAGAAAGGGAGATCCATCTCCATTTTCTATTATCCCGGAGTCCCCAAAGTGGCCTTCTAGTTCACTTCTTAGCTTCTCCAAGGCTGTGGTCTTCTCCTCAAACTCATAGCTTGCCTCGGCGAGCTTCATCTGAACTCTCTCCTCACGAAGCACATCAGCCAGTTGAAGCAGTTCCCTCTCCACCTCTACCTCTTCTCTCGCCTACGCTGATTCTCTCTTAGACTCCTCCACCTCCTCTCTATCCTCCCCAATCCCTCTAGCCGCTCCTGAATTTCCCTTGCCCATCTTTCGCTATCCAGCTCCTTCGTGGCCTTCGACGGATCTGCCCTCAAGTTTGCCAGTTCGCCCCCGAGCTTCTTGTTTCAGCCTCTTCACCTACCTCCTCGTCCTCTTCTCCATCTCTAGTTCTCTCAACGCCTCATGAATCCTTTCCTTCTCTTTGCTCTTCCAAGTAGCCTTTTCCACTGCAAACTGCTTCAAAAGAACATCAACCTCGTTGTGGGTGAAATGTCTCTCTTGGCCCGATCTATTTAAATCATGGCACGATCAATCTCAACTTTAGGCAACGAGACAAGGGTGAAACTCCATGAATGCTGCTGCTTCTCACTCAGCATTCTGAACAAGACCTTAACCAACTCTTTCGATGCCATCAAATTCTTCCTAGCATCCTTCAAACGGGTCTTCATGCTTGTGATGTTGCCTGCGGCGGCATATCTTGTGCTCTGCTCAATCATTACAAGCATCCCAATCAACATGAATCAACAAAAACTCTGGTTAAATAAATGTGGATTAACTTATCCACCCGACATTATTCTGATACATTGATTATACCATAAGCATGTGCTACAAATCAGACAATAGACCGTAAAATATATCCGTCCACATGGATTTAAACCCCTGAATATCACCGAAGTGACTTGATGGTTCTAATTTACCTTTAAGCCAGTATTAACAACTTGAAAGTAGCAGTAGATGGCATGAAATTAATAATATATTAACCAAAAAGCACTAATCATGAAAAGGAAAACATTATAATTTTCGAAAGTCAATTAGGATTACCTCTATTAAACAATCATTAGCAACCGAATCCAATCCTCCGTCACCAACATACTCAGAAACCTGAAATTTCTTTCCACTCCTCTTCTGCCCATCCATCTTTAATCCATCACTCTTCTTCTGCAAAAAATTCAATCACATAAACAATCATCGACATACATTTGGGTAATTAGATATATATTACATTAGATTAGATGAATAAGAAAGTCTTCGTTTCAATTTCACTCGTTTACATACACGTGGATCAGAAAAAGTAAGATATGTGCGACAATAAAAAAAAAACTCAAACTAAAACTACAATTCTTGCAGGGGATAGGCGCTTCTCATCGTGGAATGGTTCTGTGTTAGACTCTATCATGGGAGTTTTCCTCACTCCAAATGTTACAGATAAGCTATCAAGGTAAACTCAAACTCCAACTAGTTCAATATCACGAAATGCAGGAAAGATGATCAAAATGTATATGATATGTTTTCTTTAATTACAGCAACGCCTTCATGTCATTTGTTGCACGCTTTCCTCACAAACCAACAAGAAACCCCAACGAATCATGCGAAGATGTGAAGACTAACATGAACGAAGACACCCATGCTGTCGGACCAGACGATGAACAAATATGTATGCCATTTGAAAGCGATAAAAAAGAAGAAAAAGAGACGGTCAAACCTGATGTGGAAATGAAATCTTCACCATCGAAACTGCGCAAGGGAAAAAACATGAAGAATCAAAAGAAGGAAATCGATGGTAGAGCCTTAAGGGCCAAGCATTCTAAGGAAAAGAAAGGAGAACGAAGTCAGGAGTCATTGGATTCTCTAGATTGGGATTCAGTTAGAAAATTAACAGTTGAAGAGATTGCTGCTGTCATCAAAGAGAGGGGTATGCATAATCAGATTGCTAAGAGAATCAAGGTACAACTACACAGCTCATCTTCCTTATTCCACTTCAAAACTTCAAACAAAAAATGACACAATCATATTTGTCTAGAGTGGAACAAAAACTAACGTTCACATTGTTGGATCATAGGAATTTCTCAGCAAGGTCTTTGAAGTACATGGAGATCTCAATCTTGAATGGTTGAGAGATGTGCCGCCTGATGAAGCAAAGTAAGTGTACATTGAAATTTCATTATCTAATCTTATGTGACACTATTTTTGTCATTGAAAATTTTTATCCTATGAACTCCACAGGGAATTCTTGTTGTCTTTTGACGGGCTTGGGCTAAAAAGTGTAGAGTGCATACGACTTTTAAGCCTTCACCATCATGCTTTCCCTGTAAGAATATGTTGCACAGAAGTACTTTATACGTTTTTCTTTTCCTTTTTACTACGCAACATCTAACAAATAACCTTATTTTATTTTTGAAACAAGGTTGACACCAATGTTGGTCGTGTTGCAATTCGGCTGGGATGGGTTCCCCTAAAACCACTACCAGAGGGTTTTGAGTTTCATGACCTAACCGAGTAAGCAACTAATATGTCAACAATATCTCTGCAAGCAATAAACTGTATATGTCAGTCACACTTCTGTAAATCTAACAATCATAATTGTTTTTGTTATGTAGGTATCCAACCATGGACGATATTCAGATATATCTTTGGCGAAGATTGCGCACTCTTGGCCAAAAAATACTGTAAGTCTCACTACCTTACAAGTTACAATTGCGCAAAGTCTGAATTAATAGATAAATCTGGGATATTTTTCCATCTAAAAGTGCAATAAAGAAAGTATACATATGCGATTAACTGATTATAATCAGAAGTGATAAAGACACTAAATCTAATCCTTTTTTTCCCTTCTAATCCAGGTATGAGCTACATGTTCAGATGATTGCCTTTGGAAAGGTATGACTACATTATCATATGAGTTCTAATTCTAAATTTTTTCTTTTGAATAAGACAGTAACACAACAAACTTAATGTTGAAGGTTCTCTGCACCAAGAAAAATCCAAATTGCAATGCATGTCCGATGAGAGAAGAATGTAAACACTTTGCAAGTGCATCCGCAAGGTATGTCTTATGGCTCTATGACTAATATTACATTATACATATTAAGAATATATGTCGTTTGTCTTGCAAAAAGTTGAACATTTGAAGTTCACAATATCAATTGCTCTTTATTGATATTTCTCAAAAACCAAAAAAATTTTGAGATTCATAATTACAATAATCTTGCTAGAGTGTTTTTGTATTAACTTTGAATAAAAAACACAGAGCAAGACTTGCCCTTCCCGCCCCGTCGAAGCAACGAACTAAATCACCAACGAGTCCAACAAAAGAATCAACAAGTCCAACGGAAGAAACAAGTCCTTACCCACTATTACGTCTTGTTGCATCGAATGAGCACCCACAAATGGAATATCAAGACATGAGATGCGAGCCTATTGTGGAATTCCTATCTTCACCAGAAAGTAATTTGGAAATTCCATCCTCACCACAACATGAACAAGAACTTCCAGACATAGAAGACATGAGATTGGTTTCATATGCACCTACAACAAATTGGGATAGATCACTGACGGTCACAAATATACCATCAACCAGGCCGAAGAAAATGAGTCGACTGAAGACAGTGCATGAAGTGTAAGTTTCCTTCATTTCCATATGTATTAGCCACTAAGTCTCTCTAATACCTAAGCTTTATTCTCCATGAACTCATCTTAATAATCTGTATCCTTGTGTAGCTACATACTTCATGACGATCATCCTCTACTGGGAAAGGTAAGATGCTCTACCCATACAGCATATCAACCATAGAACTTCTATGCCTTATAACCTTCATTTTCTTCAACTTTTACAATAGATGCAAGTGGAAAAACGAGTACCAGGTGATATTTTCCATTATCTTCTTGCTACGTGGACAGAAGACAAACATGGTAAGAAACTGTATTTCAAGTGGTGAAGTTTTCAGCATGCATAAACGACTAGTTCAAACTAATTGTTGCACTATATTTCCATCATTAGAATAGGAAGATTTGGCATAACAATTTCCATTACAAAGAAACAAAGCAAAAGGAAAAGATATATAGTTGCTGACTATTAAATCTGCATAGTGAATTTTCAATCTTTCACATGTATCAGAAAAATCAAGCTCATGTTGGATATTTTGATAACAGATACAAGACAGACATCTTTTGGAAACTTGACAGAACATTCCGACAATGAAAAAGAAAGCTCCATGACAGTTCCCGCAACATTGCTGGTAAGGAATATTTTGCTATAATTCTCCATCAGCTGTCTACAATCACTTTGGACAACCAAAACTAATATTTTAAATTACTGTTGGATTATGATGCATGAGCAGATACCATGCCGAACAGCAATGAGGGGAAAGTTTCCACTCAATGGAACATACTTCCAAGCAAATGAGGTAAATTAGTTTTTGTCTTATATGTTGTGGACTTTCGATCTCATGTATAATCAACTCACAAAGCCAATGTTGTGACATAATTTTTTTCCACCAGGTTTTTGCGGATAATGAAACAATGAGAACTCCGATCAATGTTCCAAAAGCTTGGCTTGAGGGACTTCGAACATCCGCTCTGTACTGTGGAATCAGTACCTCCTCACTCTTTAAGGGTAAGATGAATCTAAAGCATCACAACATTACAACTAGACAATGAGATCGATCGATAGACTCATGGATGTTTGTTTCATTTTACTTGTTTTTTGGTACAGGTTTAGTAGCATCAGAAATTGCGAGATGTTTCTGGGAAGGTACTTGACACACTTCTTAGAAGTCCATCGAACTATTTACAAATTCACATGAACTTTTTATTTTCACCCTTTTCCTAAAAAAGAATTGCTATCCTTTTATAATCTTCTCTAACATAAAACCTCTACTTTGTAGGATATGTTTGTGTAAGAGGATTTGACAGGACTACCAGGAAACCCTCCGAACTCTCAACGAAATTCCATAATCCCCCAAACAAGGTTAAAATGAAAGCTCAGCATGATGAGTAGAGCACGGATCATGATGATTCTAGCACTAAGAGAGGCTTGATCCTCTAGGTGCCAGGACAGACAGAGAAGTAAAACACAGAGATAAGGTGTCACAGACGAAGAATCGCCCATAGTACCAGTCTATCTACAGACCCATTGCTATGTACAAAGTACATGTTTTTCCGTTGCCACTTCCTCTGTGGGGATGGAATTTTAATATTTTAGGAACAGTTCTCTCAGTTTACAGACCCATAGCTATGTAAGAAGTACAGGTTTAAATTTCCGGTAATTAGACATGTCTTCTCCAGCACAATCCCATATTGCCTTGCTCATGTGAAATATTAACTTCATTACACGGTTAGTGAATTGATCTAATACTGATGTGACGACGATTCCCAAATACATGGTTGATCAAACCAATACAAACAATCCGTATAACCATCAATCGCTCTTATTAACCTGGTTAATCAAGTGGATGGATGACACAATAATGAGAAATTCGTTGAATTCAACCAATGTATCCGATTTGATCCTCATTCTTATATGCAACCTAGGGCCAATAAATCCATCATTAATCAGCAAATCCATCACTAATTTTTGACCGAGTCCCTAAACCTGAACATGAAGAAGACGTTCCCACCTCGATAATCTCACTCGCACATTCATGCAATCATCTGAAAGCAAATTTGACGCAATCAATCACATATACTCTAATCACTGTATCAGAGGAGCACATCAATCGCTAATTTCGCATCAATTTATCAAAATAAAACTAATCCACTTTTCACAAACTCACAATCAAAATCTCATTATTCCAACGCAATCAATCAAATAACATCTCAATGAATCCTCGAATTAAAAAAAACAAATCGCAAATGGAACTTGCAATTTACCGACCATCTTCGTCTTCGAACGACCGAGCAATTGCATGTTCGATTTTTTTTAAGGGTTTAGTTTTGAATGGTATGTTTTGATTTCGCACGCTTTGATTTCGAAATTTTTTTAAGGGAGTTTTGGGTTGGAGAGGGAATTATATCGATTGTTTGAATTGGACAGTGAGGTTTCCTGAATTGAATCAATTGAGACGCAGGCAGGTGAGCAAAATAAAAATAGTGGATTTTGAAGAAATTGTCCGAAGTGATTTTTTAATAATATAATGTTTTTTTTAAATTATTTTAAAAAATATATAATATTTATTTTATTTTATATTTGAAATTAAATTGATATTAAATTAAACATATTATTTCATCACATCCTATTAACTTCTTTTACATATTTTCACATCAACTCTTATTATCATAAAAAAAATATAATATATTAATCAAATTAAACTCTCATATAAAATCTCGTATTGAATCAAATTATTACATATAATTCAGAACGGAGGGAATACCATGTTAGACTTGAGTAACAACAAAATCAAGAGAAATGTTAAATATATATTAAAAAAAAAAGTATATGTAATGACATAGATATGTTTGGTAAAATATGAATGATTGAGATTGAACGGTTGAAAATAAATTGTTAAGAATAAAAAATAATATTCTAATATCAATCTTTGATTTGTGTTGTTTTAATTTTAATCGTTCATTTATTATTATACACACTAATGTCATGATACATTCCCCAAGTCCAAAATATATTTCTTTGTGCATTTTTTAATTGGATTTTTTTTCTGATTAGTTCATTTATGGTAACTATATCTATGTCCCACGTGATTGGTTAATTCAATCCTAAAATCCACTAACAAAAAAAAATTATCCAAGAAGAGAGTGTCAAAAGTGTGCAATTAGCCTTCCTCCAAAATCAATGTTGAGTTTGAGTTGGGATAAGTCAAACGGAATTAATTCAATGATAAATTTTATTTTATTTTTTCTAACCATGAGGTCACGAGCCAAGGGTGACGTCTAAGGTAAATTTAACTCAAAAACCTAAGGTTGGTATGTATAAATTAGAAAAATTGTTGTATTTTTTATTTCACGGACGGAGCAATATTTTTGTTCTTATTAGTTGATTTTGATCAATTATTATCAAATTAGGAAAGAGCCTCTATGTTGGTTTTTCCCATAATAAAATTTAAAGTGCGTACATCTTGTTTTTCCAGATTACATCTTGAACAAGAAAAACGGGTTTGTGGTTATTATTGTTGGTTAATTATCATCAAACTATGTGAATTCATAGGAAACTCAAAATATATATATAAAAGAGTTGCCCAACCACTACATACGAAAATGAATGTGGCATCATTTTGTAAACAAGATTTTTCATTTTAGATATAACATATTACTACTACTTAAATTAAATGATCAAGAGGTCTTGGCATGAGCATTGGAGTATCTGAATATGACAAGATCTTCAAAAGCAAATTTGACTTTTGAAATCCTCTAAGGTTCATGACCTCTCATCTTAAAGTAATGATCTTAAATTTATTGAAAGAATTCTCATGAGATATTACTTGAAAGATTTTATTTCAAAAAAATACCACTAATTAATTTAATTCCTAAAAGATCCCAATTTATTAAAAATATCCATACTACCTTCCATATCCACCCCAACCAACCCCATCTTCTTCACCACTTCCATCTCGTCCCACACCCACCTTGACCTATATGGGGAACCGTATGTTGTGATGTTTTCTCATTATATTATTCATGACGCAATTGTATATCGCCGTCATTTTTCTCTGTATTGGATTGGTTTCAATTAAGCTGAAGGATATCTTGATTTAAGAACTCATAGACAAGATTTGCATGATATTGTTCTCATTGTCTAGTGACGTTAGATCAACGAACAGTAGAAGTCGGATGGAACAAAGCGGGATAGAAGTCTGTATTGAAGAATTATGATAATGTACTCTTGGAAAGTCGTTTTGTGAGAGCAAGAGTTGTGTTAAAGTAAGATTGCTTCTACATTGTGACAAGGAGGTGAAGCGATACACATAAAGGATGTTGCGGAATTAAGTTCTCTTATAGGGAACAGGTTCAATTTGGAGAGGGTCGAGCTATCGGAGGCGGTCGGAACGGTGTTGATTTCCATGAAGAGATCTAAGATTTGGTATGAATTCAATTCCTATGGCCTCTTTGTTCCCGTTCTTCGCATGAGCGCCTTGTTCTTTGATCGAATACTTCGAGTGAGTGTGGCTCTAAAATGACAAAAAACACATCATGGAAAATATTTAATATGTCAAAATTGGTTTGTCAAATAAAGCAATCAAAGAAGACGTAGTAGTTCACGCGTGCTAATAATTAGGTAGTACGCTTGTGAATTAGGTAGTATGCCTTTGAAAAAGATAATTCGGGCGTATTATAACGTCTGTGCAAAAATGACGTACTATAAGATTTGGATCAGACTTGTTCAAATAAAGTAATATGCCTGAGCAAATAAGCTAGTATGTCCATGTAAAAACAAATATGCCTATGCAAAATGTAGTATGTCAAAATTGGTTTATTTCAAACGTGCTAGTTTCATACGTACTAGTATATTCTGTGAAATTGGTAATACGTGTGTACAAAAAAGATCATTTGTTTAGACGTATTAGTACGCTTGTGAATTAGGTAGTACGCTTGTGAATTAGGCAGTATGGCTTTGAAAAAGGTAGTTCAGGCGTATTATAATGTTTGTGCAAAAATAACGTACAATTATATGATTTGGATCAAACTTGTTCAAATAAACTAGTACGCCCGAGAAAAAATTAATACGTCTATGTAAAAATTAGTACGTTTATGCAAAATTTAGTACGTCAAAATTAGTTTGTTTCAGATGTACTGATACGTCTAAACAAATTGATGAATATTAATACATCTTCAAAAAATCTAGTACGTCTAAACAAAAATTAGTATGCTTATAAAAAATTTGATATGCATATACAAAATTTAGTGCGTCAAAATTGGTTTATTTTAAACATACTAGTTTATTTGTACAGACGTATTAGTTTAATGTCACATGGTCAAATTTTTTGCGAGTTTCGCTTAATGAATTTCGATCGTGCACCACCTGAGTGTAGCAAACCAATCAGCCTTAGTCCTTTGTACTTTGCACAAGATAAACAATCACATAATAAGAACAACGAAAGAACCAAGACAGATGAACCAATCAATCTTAATCCTTGATTAATTGGTGTGTAGTACGTCCCTTTGAATTGGCATAATTGACATCTGCTCCTTGACCGATTTCTTACTTCTTTATAAAGAATAAAGAGGCTTAGGAACGAGCATGACATTCAGATCAAAACACTCAAGCTAGAGCATGATGATTGTAGACAAAAGTATGATGATTCCTCAATCTTCGATTCTCCTCACTCGTCATCCCACTCCTCATGGCTCGGGCCCACACATCTCTGACGATGTTTCTCATCTCGATCATATGAGCAAGAGATTTCACCTCTGGCTCACATGAGGACTCATCAACGCGGGTTGTCGGAGATGAATTGCGACAATGGTTTGCAACGATGACAATGGTAAAGGAGGTGAGGCTGGATGTGGTGGTGATTTTCGACGTGAATTGTGACGACAGAAACAATGGAGGAGGTGGTGGCGGCAGAAGAAGGAGGGTGGTGGTGTTAATCATAAAAAAAGAAAAGAAAAGTGTGATAAAATTAAGAAAAGGGCAAATTTGAAAATGTTTGATTTTTTTATTTTTATTTTATAAAAATGATATCTTGTGAGAATAAAATTTTCTTGATGGTATCTTCTTAAAAATAACTCTCCAAAATGATATCTCATGAGAATGTATCAAGCTTGGTTAGTCCTTCATTAAATAACTATCATTCAAGTAAATATATTTAATATAACTTGACTCTTTGATTTTCATAAAATCCAAAATGTTTCAAATATGGTTAAAAAAGCAAAAGCAATAAATAAAAAATTAATAAAATATAATATAAATATAAATAGTTTATAATATTCTTTTTAATTTAAGTTATTATTATAAATTATCAAACAAAAAATTTATATGATTAGAAAAACAAAATCAAAATTGGATAACAAATTTTGTTAGAGATTCTCTACCACACTCGAAGAGAACTCCATTTATTTTGCTGAAAATCCCTCTTAACCTCCAAACCCTAGAATGTATAAACCACTCAAATGATCCGAAAAAACTCTTATTTTCTCACCAATATTACTTTTCTCTTCATATCCCCAACTAGGGTTAAAAACACCACAACACCACAACCTTTTGAATCCAAACTCTCAGCACAATCCTTTTTATTGCACTCATCCAGGCGAAGTTTTCATCAAGAATAACTTTTTACTTGAGGTATAGATCAACGACGAATTGTCTCATTCGACGGTGAAACGAATGATCAAATCAGGTGATTCATCAATGATCTATACCTTAAATAAAAGGTTATTCTTGGTCCCTTAATACCTTTCATATATTTCCTGGAATTCATCAGGATATGATGCTAATGTGCAAAGTTTGAACTTGATGGTGCAATCTTTAAGCAAAGAACTTCCTACACAGTGTTACTGAATATAAATAAAGTTAGCTAAATATTTTTCAAATTTTCTTAACAAATTATAAGAAAAAAGAATGAAGCAAAAGTAATGAGAGGGTTGTTCCAGAGTTACCATATGATCCGAAATGATGCAAGGAGAAAATCAATATGCTGTAAGTCACAGACTCGAGACAAGAAAAAAGGAATCGGAAGATATAAATCATATGATATTCTAAAATGAAAACCTATAATAAAAACACATTCCCTTGTGTACTCAGTTATGGGATCAACTGTCTGCCTTCAACCCAAACTTTAAGCATATACCAGTAAGTGTGTACGCTTTATCGAAGAAATGCTAGATCATGAAGTAGGTGGTCATATCCTCATCATATGAGACTAACATCCAACCCATAACTCCATCATTTGACAACCAATTAACGTGGCATAGACTCACCAACTCAACAAAAATCAAAATCAAAATCAAAATAAAACACAAAAAAAACAAAAAACAAACAAATAAGAATTTCACTTTCCCCCTTAAATCTCCCTCCTCCTTCGCCACCATCCCCTCTGCTCCTCCCATTTCATCCCCTTTCATCCCAATCCTCAAAACCCATCAAAAATCCACAAAAAAAAAACCATCCCAAATTCCCACATTTTGATCACAAGAGCCAACCCGAGGCAACGATCACGATGCCTCGCCGGCTCTTCTCGTGTTTCGGCCGCACCACCACCACCACCCACAGCCGCGCGACATCAGACGAGTCCCTCGAGGGAATCCGAGAAGGCGCGGTGGTAGTCGAGCTTTTCTCGTCCCAAGGCTGCGCCACGTCCCTTGAAGCAGAGCTCGTGGTGTCGAGACTGGGACGAGGGGATTTCAACCTTGACCTTCCTGTATTCGTGTTGGCGTTCCATGTGGATTACTGGGATCACATGGGGTGGAAGGACCCGTATGGGTCGAGCCAGTGGACGGTGAGGCAGAAGGCGTTCGTGGAGGCATTGAGGGTTGATACGTTGTATACGCCGCAGGTGGTTGTGCAGGGGAGGAGTCAGTGTGTGGGGAATGAGGACGAGGGGATGTTGGGTTTGATTATGGATGCTCCAAGGTTCCCCAGTCCTTCGTTTCAGGTTGGTTTCGTGTTCTCAACCGTGTTTTATTCACATGCGAGGTGTAATTTTATGACCTGATCAGGGACAGAACTCTCTATCACTCGGACCAACATGATATTGATACCCGTTGGTTTTTGTTGGTGTTGTTGTTTGCTTGTAATTTGTGTTTCGAATTGTTGCGGTTCGGTTTGGTGGACGAAGAGTCATAGAAAGGGAATTTGATGTTTGATTCAGGAGATTTCTTGCGGTATCATGAATTTCTGGTGAATGATGTGCGATTGGATATTTGGATGGTGAGGGAATGATGTTGTGGTGAAAGGAAATATTCTAGATGAGGATAGGACTTACACTTAAATTCATTGAGTTGATGCTAATCAACATTATCGAAAACACATTCGTCAATCTCCTTGAGGCTTAACATATATGAAATTGATTCGAGCATTAATTATCATCTTGATGAACAATATTCAAATCTAGATATTGTAACGACCTTATAAGATATAGTTTGGATACTTCAATATGACTCAATCAAGGTTTTTCGCTAATCTAAGTCAGGAGGTACAAATGAACAGTTTGCAGGAAAGGTTAGGAATGAGTTAAGGTATGACCAGCGTCGCCTTCTTCGATCCAGATTGGATAGCTAGCAATTAGGTTGATTGATCTCTATTTTAACAGCTTTGATTTTGACGTTTGACCAACAAATCAGATGATTTGGTTAGCATATACCTACTTGGATTGAACCCAAATTTTAGTTGGCTACCAATAACTTTTGCTTTCCAATTAACAGTCTTGATAGCCTACCCACTTTGCTGTTCAATGTACAGGAGAAGTTGTGGTAAAGAACAGAACATGAACAAATATGATTTATTATATAATTAAAAGCAAAAATGCTGCGCGCTCTAAGCATTGGTAAACAGAACACATGTTGTGGTGTATCCCCATGTTTAAAAGAAGACGAGACTTCATCTAAAACGCATATATGACTGCATTGAACGCTTTATCTTACATGATCTGCACAGGCGACATTCCAAAGGACTTCGACGGATTCCCTACAAGTATCCCTAACAGGAGCATTGAAGAGCAAGATAGACAACCAGGGCGTAAACATCATGGTCGCGCTCTACGAGAGTGGCCTAGTGACGGACTGCCCCAAGGGAGAGAACAAAGGGCGCGTGCTGTCAAATGACTATGTCGTAAGAAGGCTCGAGAAGATGTGCTTCGTAAAGGATATATCTGCGAAGAAGGTCATTTCCGGCACACTCAACTTCTCGGTGTGGGAAGGGTTCAATCCTGCCAAGTCTGGTATTGTTGTCTTTGCCCAGAATAGCGCCCATCACATTTTCGGGGCTCAGCGTCTCGAGCTGCCTGCCAATCTCTGAAACATCTGGAGAGAATTTTGTAACACGATATCATTGTAAGAGTGAGACAAGGAGATTGGTGGGTAAAACCCTTTTCTATATTTCGTTTTATTGC
>LIEC01012060.1:76318-106586 GCA_001925005.1 Drosera capensis
TATTCCGCCGCTCTCTTTTGACGTTTGCTGGGGAATAATTGACATTTTTTTTTTTTTTTGGAAAAAAAATCTCTTAATTACGAAAATGCCCTTGACCTCGGAATTACGAAAATGCCCCTTGACCACGTAATTACGAAAATGCCCTTGACTTCCCTTTGACCTAGGTATAAAAGCTTTTTCTTCTCCTCCTTTTGCTCCACCGCTTCTCTTTTCCTTCACACCCTCAAATGAAATCACCTTCAATCTCCTTCTTCTTCGCTGCGTTGCCTGATCTTCCTCGGATCGTCTTGTTATCGGAGTCTTGTGATGGTGGCGACCTAATCTGGTCGGAGCGACGTCCAACAGCAACGACGATTTCGAGGGTGGTTTTATGGATCCGGGCCGGATCTGTGCTCGATGTCGAGCCACTGGCTGCGGCTACCTCGGCAATTGTCTCCTCACCTCTAAACGATCACCCCAAGCTCTGATACCAAATGTAAGAGTGAGACAAGGAGATTGGTGGGTAAAACCCTTTTCTATATTTCGTTTTATTGCTTGATTGAGGTACATTTCTAAGCATACAAATCTATGCTATATATAGGAAAACAAATTCTATGCGTTGCCTAACAAACACGTTTTTTTTCTTGGCCGGTGGAGATGAACAGTGGCCGGCGTTACTGTACAAACGTTTTTCTTGCTTTCCTTTGTCAAGATTATTAGCTAACAAAGACGAGGTGGTATAGGAACAGGGAAGGCATGGCGAGACGGAGGGGTGGTGGTGGATTTGGGTGTGGTGATTGGTTTTGGAGCTGGAGATTTTAATTGGTTTTGTGTGGTGTTGATTGGGTTTTCTGTGGGGAAATGGTTCCGATCAGATTCAGACGTAAGTATTAGTTGTTTCGGACGGATTCTAACTGATGTAACAGTAGTTTCGGAGTATTAATATGCGCAATAGGTATATTACTAAGTAAAATACACCTATTACTAAGTATTTAGGCATATTGCTTGGTAGCATTATTGTCGGAACCCGGAACGAACCGGACGATTTGATGGGAAGAACCGTGACCCGATCCCCAGAACGATCCTGGTTAGACCTCAAAACTGTTCTCTATTGAAAACTGCTCAAAACACTCGACTCGGTGGATGAACCATTCAAACTGGTGACACGAAACGACTTTCACGATTTGAAACGGTTCAAGCACCAAGTGAAAATCCGGCCCATCTAGTGAAGTGCGAATGCCCTTCGATCTGGGCGCAACGGCAATAGAGGAATCGGGGTGGCGTAATATTAAGAAATGAATTCAATGTTTCATGTGTTTACGATGGGGGGCAAATGGCGGCGTTCTAGGGTTGCACATGAAGAAGATGAGTTTTATTGTTTGCATAATTTTGTTTCAAACACAAAAAATGAGCCTAATCTAAATGGGACCTTTGTGTGTTAAAGGGTCAGAAAAATAATCCAGCTGACCAAATGCTAGTATACTATTGGTTGGGATTATATTTTGTTGATAAAATTATTGTATCTTATTTTGAGTAGATGATTTAATGATTAACTTGTTTCACTATATTATATTTTTGATGTTATATCTATTTCATCTCAAGTCAAAATCTTTAACTGATAAATAACAATATATATTTATTATGTAGTTACTTCATCATGGTTTAATAGCATCTCAACCATGGTTAAACCGGTGACCGATTCGTCCCATGATTTTTGTTCGATGAACGTTTCGGGTTTAAAAACATTGTTTGGTAGTATTATGGGAATGTAGATCAATATTCTACATTAACTGATAAGAATAAAATTTTTGAAGTGAAAGCTGCAGGGAATTCTTGCTTATTTTTATGGTTTTGTTTAAAATCACGGCATTCAAAAGTTTTTTCTACTTCTTTTTTTTTTTTTTGGAAACTAAAGTTTGGGGAAAATGTTTGAAATTCGAAATCAAGGATATATGAAAGATTCCTGCTGCAATTGCAGATTCCGCCATTTTATTAGAACCATAATTTGTCCAAGGTTTTTCCATACATCATCCTTGGTTAGAAAAAGAATGCATAGCGCATGTCGCATGTTCCGTTTTTGTTCTTAAAAAGAGGAGGGAGAGAACAACGCAAAATGCACAATTGTGTTTCTTTATATGACTCAGTAATTTGTGACGTTATTTAGCAATTGCTTTTCTTGCTCGTCCACACTCACATGACTAAAGTTCAATTAACTAATTACACCGACAGTCATCTTATAACTCACTCTTTTGGATTCCTCGTAAGTTTAACACTCATTCTATATGATAGACATGAGAAATTACGATTTCGAAACTGGAGTAAAAGTGGAATCGAATTTGGAGTGAGGGCAAGAGACATATAAGAAGACATGGATTCATGAATTTTGCATAAGATCTCTAATCTTTTTCCTTCCCCAATCTATTAAGTGTTCGAATTCTTTATAAGAAGATGAAACGACATAGAAATATGTTTGGTTTTCATATATCGCGACCTACATGATCTTCGAAGTATATATACTCAAGATTATTCATTTTTTTTGTGAAAATTATTACCACACGCATGTAGCTGTTGAAAAAAGCAACAAACTACCTATGCAAAGAACCGTGTGTACTATATTAAGGTTTTTGTTAGCAGTGCTTAATCGGGTGGCACGTAGTATATGTAATGCTTAAAGCCTTCAAACAATTTGTACAAGCTTCTGAAAGAAACATCTAAATCTCCATATCTTTGTAAATACTATGTCGTACCCTGTGTAGAAATCAGGGTAGGCACAACTATGGGGTTTGGTACAGTATATGCACTCAACAACTATATAAAGCCATTCATTTGTATTAGGTTACTCATCAAAACATTCTCAACATCCAACTGTCTGATCAACCAAAGATGTCTTTAACCGTTTTCATGGCAATGCTGGTTCTCATCGGTAACCATTTGTCTTCCTCGGCTGCCGAGGATAACCACATTATTCACTGGCACCTGCGCCCATGGCACCCATGGCTCCCATGGCACAGGAAACCGCACCCGCATCCGCATCCGCACCCACACCCACACCACCACCCCCACAAGCATCCCCTCCCGCTGTTGACCCCGCCACCACCACCACTCTGGCCTCCACCCTCGCCATCACGCCCATCACCACCACGCCCACCTCCACGCCCAAGGCCTTCACCACCCCCACGCCCAAGGCCTTCACCACCCCCACGCCCAAGGCCTTCACCACCACCACGCCCTCGGCCGTCTCCACCCGGCCCAAGGCCTTCACCACCACGCCCTCCGCCTTCTCCACCCGCACGCCCTCGCCCATCACCACCCCCACGCCCTCGGCCTTCTCCACCGCCACGCCCGCGCCCGTCTCCACCGCCACGCCCTCGCCCATCTCCACCCCGACGCCCACCACCACGCCCTCATCCGCACCATCCACCAGCTCCAGCGCCTGCTCCCACACCTGCACCTGCACCAGCACCGAAACCCACTCCCAGAATGGCGCGTTTTGATGCCTTCTTCGGAATCATCTGAATATTAGCACCAATAAACGGGTCTCCGGCTGGGTCCGCCAGCACCAACACCGTTTTAGCATCTAAAGTAAACTGTGTTATTTATAGCATCTACTTGTGTCTTTGCTTTCTGGTACTATATGGTCCTTAATATACAGTTCATGTTGGTCTTAATATTATATTAGCCGTATAGGCTGCGAACTACTATTTATATGTTTGTACCTGGTGCACATTGGTATACTCATCTTCATAATCAGCCACGGTGGTACCAATTGCAATAAAATAAGTGAACATGTAGTCATGATTGTGTAACTTATATGTAAATGATGCTACAAAGATGTATAATGACCCCCAAGTCATTATAGTGATCAATTCTATATATAGTGATCGTTTCTACGTTGTGGTTCAGGGATGGTACTTCAGGTGTTGTAAAACCTGAAGCATAAACTGTTGAAATGTGATGCAGATCGATAACAGCAAATTAAAAATCAACAAACACTGGGTTAGATTAAAACGACCGAATAACAGCGCAAAGAATTATCAATAACTGAATGTAAAAAATTACATGTCTAGCTCTCGAAAATCCTTAAAAGAATTATTTATTCTGCTATGACAAAATAAAACAATTTCCAACATTATTAAGGAAATATCCGAAAATATTGTGCAGAGCATAGCTATCCGATTTCTGTATATACTTTCTGTTTTGTCCTTGGATAGTTTTCTTCTGTATTTTCTTCATTGTTTTGTATACCGATTATAAACATAGGTTTCGGGGATTGAATGAAAGGGGAACGTATTCTCTTCCAAAATTTGGCAAACATAAAATTCAATAACGTTCATTAACCTATTCTCCAAAAAAAAAAAAAAAAAAAGAAGCTCAAAAGAGACCCGAAAGGTTGTAAAGCGTAGGAGCTCATAGCACATGGATGAGTCGTTGTTTCTCTTGAACCGAACGAATTTCACGTGATTTGGAGACCATCGTTGACAAAGCTCCAACAACGTCAATATGCATGGTTTGCATCAAAATGATTTGAAAACCAAAACACTTAAATTCAGAAGGTCCAAAACTGCTAGGAGAGTTGGATAGTCAATTTTCTCTCCCATACGGTTCAGTAACAACTTTTTTATTTTGTAATAAATCTACTTCAATGCCGATCTGCTGATGGCACTGTTGATTACATCACGAACGACAACTTTATACGCTCTCAATTCATCGATCTTTTGCCTAACCTGAGACTTTATAGGAGTATAAAAGGAATGCGGAGCTTCTACAACAAATTAAGTCTGATCATGCTTTACATTGAATTTTTTCTCACGGACCTTATCAAGCAGGAGACATACTTATGCATCAGGATGTTCAGGTCGTTCTTTGGAACCAGTAAAGCAGGAACCGCACACGGACTGATACTCTCTCGAACCAGACCCTTCTCCATCAACTCTCGCACCTATCTCTAAAGTTCCTCGTGTTCCTTCGAACTCATTATGTAGGCTGGTTTATTCGGAATGCTGGCTCCTGGTACAAAGTCAATGTAGTACTGAATATCACGCATTGGTGGCAGTCCTGCTAGCAGCTCATCTGGGATCACATCTGCAAACTCCTCCAGCAGTGGTAAAACCTGCACCGGAACATCCAAAACATCAGAATTTCGCTCTAAAATGATACATGCAAAGATCTGCGTCACGTCTGACACTTCCTCCAGGAACACTGATCATGACAATAAGTTGTTTTTTGGGTTCCTTACGCCGATCTAAAGGACAAAGAGTGACGGTTACACCATCCTTCATGAAGGTGTAAGAATTGCGGAATCCATCATACTTGATCCGTCTGTCAATTGTCAAGACCTGCCCAACAAAATATGACAAGCATCTATAGGGACGACTTCGCAGCAGACCTCATCCGTATATTTCTTGCCAATACTAAATTGACAAACATCTCTTCGTGACCTTTACATCATTGCTCTTCTTAAGCCATGACAAACGGTATGGTTGTCGATGGTCCTCTATCTTAAGCCCCAGCTTCTCTAACATAGTTGTAGAAACGACATTCTCGCAACTGTCGTCATCAATAATCATGTTGCAAACCTTCCTGCCACTTGTGCACCTAGTGTGGAAAATATTGTTTCGCAACCATGATTCATCCGAAGGCGTTGCAACATTCAACACTTGTCAAATGACTAAAAGTTCTCCAGAATCTGCATACCCAATATCCATATCCTCCGACCCATAGCTGCCTGTATCTACATATTGTTCTTTATCAGATTCGTCAAAAAGAGGGTTTGAAGCTACCTCAACAAATGCCATAACTTGTTGATTGGGACAATCAGCTGCAAAGTGTCCAATTCCTTGTCATTTTAAACATCGTGTAGACGCTGGTCTGTCCTTTCCCAACCCGCTATTCTGTCCAGCTTTAGGTACTGTCTTCAAACTCCCAGCACCCTTAGCAGCAACGGGCGTAACAAGTAAAGCAGAAGAACTCCCAGCTTTTCCTCCAAAATCTGCATGTACAGGACGATTCTGAAATCTTGAACTATTATCTTTTCTCTTGTTCTGCTTCTCTACTTTCAAAGGCAACTTGCACATATCTTCATGGGTTTCAAATTCAATACTACTGTAAATGCACAACATCAGAAATCTCTGTCCGTAAGCCGCCTAAATAGCGGGCAATCATCTGCTCCTCCTCTTCTTACATCACGCCGCATTCGAAGTCGATCAAACTCATTGGTATATTCATCGACCAATTTATCCGCCTGCCTACCGGTAGTGAATTGGAAGAAACTTCTTTTAAAGCAATTTCTCCATCTTCTCCCAATTCTAGAACTTGACCTTACCTTCTCTAACATGCTGACACTTGACAGTATCCGAGGTCTACTGAGTGAAGGGGTATCCGTCCTTTATCAAATGCTACTACCAGTTCACAGAAGGGGTGGTTATCGAATACGATCACCGGTTCATAGAAGGGGTATCCATCCCTTATCAAATGCGACCACCAGTTCACAGAAGGGGTATCCGTCCCTTTATCAAATACGACCATCAGTTCATAGAAGAGGTATCCGCCTCTTATCAAATGTGACCACACTCGGAAAGGAAGGAACTAACCTTCTTCCTCCCTCGGCAATATCTTACACGTAAGGACTCCATCAAACCGCTAACAGCCATATAACCATCCACGAAGCTCAATTCCTTAGAGATTTTAAATTATATATTTTAGTTCTCACCATTCTTATTTTCATAATTATGATTAATCCCTTATATGATGTATTTTATTTATTATAGGGACTGCTCATCTATAGTTTACGTTCATTATTTAGATCGTTAATCCTGCAATAATCACCCTTAATCATTCCAACACCCGTACATCATCGCCATCCTCACACTCACCGCAACCCACGGATCATCTTTCCACAAAAAAAAAAAAAAAACAATCCACATTTCAGCACACCAGAAATCAGATTCCCAGCAAACCTGGGGATCGTGCGTCATAACTACACCCTCAATAACTTCCTGCATTAGTCTACTCCAATCAAATCCACAAAAACCTCAACAGAAATCCAAACAAATCAGATGAAATCAAATCCTCCATCAACTCTTTCATATATATCTAAGAATCACTGAGCTCAATTTCCACATTCAAATCCTCTCATGGATGATCGCAGATCAAGATCAAAAGGCGATCACATAGAATACTCTCGCCAATCAAATGAGAATCTTTCACCATTTTTCACGTCGATGAAAAGAGCATTGAAAACTGAGTGAGAATTGAGAAATGAAGTGAAGAAGTGATACCAAGAAATTCGCCGCCGGAGATGAAATGCCTCGTCGAGGGCGAAGAAGTGGATAAAGTTCTGTGTATATCACTTTTCCTTGTGAGTTTGTTTGCAAGTGAAGTGAGTTAGGTTGGTAGAAATTTGTGTTTATGTTGGAAAAAATAGTGGATCAAATTAAGTGATCAGTCCCTCCGTCCGAAAACTATAAAAATTATTTTATTATATATTTTTTTTATGTTCGGATTTAATTATAAAACATCCAAATATAGAAAAAAAATTTAATAAAATGATCAAATTATCCTCAACTTAAATTTTTCAAAACCCTGAAAAAATCAACGATGAAAAAGTAGACAATAAGACTCACCTTTTTCCATTTTTTCTGTTTTTGTGGAGAAAATAAATTCAAAAGGGAAAAGTCAATGTTTTGAGAGGAAAAGCAAAAAATCTGCTTTTTCAAAAATCAGATCACTGCGTCTAAATCAAAAAGAAGAGGAAAGGACGGTCTTGTAAAATTACAAGTGAAAATGAGATTTTATTAAAATTCGTGTATATTATGAAAGTTTCAGGATGGACTTGTCTTCAATTATATCCCTTCAAAAGTTATAACGATTAGGTTTTTTGTTAAAATTAAATATATATTTTAAAAATTTTCTTTTTATTTTCGAACCATTCAAAAAGTAAAAACGTCGAAGGTTAAACTATAGGATATAAAATATTATTTTATATCATTAATATTACATAATAATTTGTCAAAAAAATCATTTGATCGTCGCATAACGTTGGTCAAAATTTATATCGACAAATACCAATAGTCAAATTATTACAATCTTTATGGGACGAAGTGAATATAATATGTGGATCCAACAAACACCAAAATTAAGATGAGGAAAACGTAAGTAAAACAAATTATCTTGAAATCAAGGGTTTGAGTTGAGTTCCAAACCAACTGATTCGGTTGAATAGTCAAGTGTTTAGAGTGTAAAAATACATGTTTGATCGTATTTTTTATTCGGTTTTCAATAAGTCTTGAGATGAATCGTACATTTAAATTGTGTTAAATTCTTCTCTTTGAGTTGATTCATATATTTTTATTTTATTTTATTTTTTGTGTAAGGGGAGCAAATTGATGCCAAAAACATTAAAAACGGAGATCAAACAAACATAAACGAGATTGAGCGAGACGACGAACCAGTTCGAACCGCATCAGGCCACGATGAGACAACCCAATGGGCCGCAACACACCCTCACATGCGCCCGATGGTTGAGGTGTAACTCCTAGGGCGCATCCCCCTCATTTGCAGCATAAAAAAGGCTCTCTTTACACTTCACATAATCATCTTTTGTGATGACTAAGTGTTAGAGAGGTTAGAATTTAAATTAGTGATTTTCTCTCATCAAAACAAGAAGGAAGAAGGAAAACAAGATCATGGAGGGCGGCTCAAGAGCAATAATCATCTGAGTAATTAGTGGAGATAATCCTTACTTTTTCTTTTCCCTTAGTGTTTTGTGACTATAGTTGACGATATTTTGTATGGACACCATGTATTTGATGATTTATCTTTACCTTTGAATCATGAGATAAATCTTTTATTAGGTCTTGATGTAATTTGAATAGTTTTGCGTGCTATAATTTAGTTGTTCGATCATTGTTTGAGGTTGTGTATTGGTTATTAATCGTAATACCTCGTTTGGTTGATCACCAAGCGTTAAACATATGGCTTGTTTTTATTCTGAGAGGATAGATGTAAGATACACCTAGACAACCTTTACCTTGAGTTAAACGTAAGGTTGAGAAACCGTTTGAGTGACTCTCATATTTATCTAAGAGGAACCACCGTGCGAATTGCTTACTAAATGTGTTAGCCTCATATAGAGATGTGATTGAGGTAACGCCTAACAAGATTTACTCTAAATCTTGAGAGAGACTAGAGTATAACATAGGGATTCTTGACTAACAACCTATTCACTTAAAGAATAACTAGATTAGAGTAAATTGAATGATCATACACTTGGAGAACGAGATCACAACCCTAACTTCACATGCACACCACTCACCATTTTAGGTTAGTGTGTTAGTGTAGTTGCACAACTTATTTGCTACAATATATTAAAATCTCACTCATTCATTATAGTTTGGTCCAAAATAACTCTGCACGTTGATCGTTAGAGACTAAGTTCCTCGGGAACGATACTCACACTCTTCACTTTATTACTTACGAAACAATACGTATACTTGCGTTGTTGGGATATATAAAATGCTTTATAAATTTTTGACGTCGTTGTCAAGGTGCTCTAGTCTTTACAATCGACGTACTTAGCTCTTTTGCGCTCAAACACTTTTTTCTTGTTATTTTTATACTTAATCTTTTGCATATCCATTGAAATGTTGAGAGCTCTTTGTGTTCGTGTTTGTAGGTCTTCCCGCTTGTGTATGAGTAGGCATTCAATCGGAGATTGAGTGCACATTTGGGAGGAAGCAAAAGCAACAACAAATAACTACTTATCGAATCGATATGGACATAAACCAATCCGTCCTTTGAGGGTGAAGATCATCCTCTAAATTTCCAAAATCCCCCAAATATTCAAGCTCGAATCGATGCCGATGTGCCGCAAAATCAAGGGATCGATGCAAGATCAAGCCATACCTCGCGTCTTGGAAGAGTATTGTGCTATCCTTACATCCGCCATTGAGGCAAGTCACTTCAAACTTAAGTCGTTTCTTATCAACATGATCGAAGTGGAGCAATTCTTCGGGGTATCGCACGAGTGTGCAAATGATTATTTGGCATGATTCCTTATGCTTGTAAAGACGATGAAGACGAACGAGCTTCGTGAAGAGGCTATACACTTTCATATATTTCCTTTCTCACTAAGAGAAAAGACATCGAAATAACTCTTCTCTTTCCTTCCGGTCTTCATTACTACATGGGGAAAGCTCGCTCAAAAGTTGTTAACCAAGTTTTTCTCCCCCACAAAGTTTAGAAGTTACAAATTTAAATCGAATGTGAACATTTCAAGCACCTCCTTCGAAAATGTCCATGAAGACGATCCATAAGGCATGTGAGCGTTTCAAGGACCTCCTCTGAAAATGTCCTAATCACAGGTTATCGGATTCTATTTAAATCGTGATAGATGACCACACCAAATCTAAATACAACCACTTAATTCATCTGTCATTAAAAGAAGAAAACATTTTTCCATCTATTTAAATGAGTTTATAAGGAGGTGATCTACACATTCAACACTAACTTCAAAAGAATTATATTATCTAATATGAAATACTATTTCAAAAAATTGATCAAAAAATTATTTGTATATTTCTCGTATCGTTGAAATGTCGAGGTCATTAGAGCATCTACAATGATTGCTTCATCTCAAACTTCAAATATACAAGTTTTCAATACTTTTTGTTTTCTTTTTGAAGAGTCTTAATTATTTTTTATCTTGATGTACAAAAGGAGGGCCTTGCAAATTGAACCGTGGAGTAGGCCCCTTTAATTTAGTGGGGAGTAGCAAAGGGAAAAAACAATACGAAAATTAATTGAACCTCTCAAACATATAGTTATATAGAGAAATTTAAGATGGTATCCCTTAAAATTTGATGGTGATTTTATCGCATCATTGGGAACATTTCTTACACCTCAATCTCCAATTCAGCAGTTTAGGGCACAAAAACTTCAGAAATACCACCGTTGTAAATGCTTATATGCTCTTTTTTCAAAAAAGTGTATTTCATCCGTCACACACCCACGCCAAAATATTTGCAACGTCTACTTTCCACAAGCAATTCAAATTTGAATCCATCCATTCCAACGGATCTCTCCAGCAGGCTCCATTTCTACAAATCCCAACTTTCATTCTTCCGCTCTTCACAGCGCTTTCATCTCCTTCTCTCTTCTCCACAGAAATCGAATCCAGCAACCAAGCAATGGCATTGCGGCCGATCGAAAACGCCCTCCTCCCACCCACCCCGGACCGTTCCAGACCTAAAAAAATCCCCAAAATCTCCACCAAAACCCTAACCTATCAACCCGATATCCCCTCGGCTACGGCCACCGACGAGAATCGAGAGGGACCGCAGTCTCAAACGACGATGGTAGATCCCTTGGGTACGATAGAGTATGTTTCTTCCGCAGATCTCAAGCCATTCACTGATCCTGACTCCAGAATTCAGGTTAAATGACTGTGTTGATGATGATGACGACGATTTTTTTTTTTGTGTTTGTGCGGATTTGTTGTGTTTTAATGTGATGAGTGATGTGTTGATATGTAGGGGTTGGTGGAGGGATTGGAGTCGAAGGATTGGGTGAGGGTCTGCGAGTCGCTGAATGATGTTAGGGTTTTGGCCATTCATCACTCGGATCTATGGCTCCCATTTCTGTAAGAGTTCTTTGTTTATTGATGAGGTTGTGATTTGTGTCGTTGCGGTGGGCTAATGGTATTGTACGATTGTAGGGAAAAGGTCATCACGGTGCTGGTGAAGGCGATGAAGAATCCGAGGAGTGCGCTGTGCAAGACATCGATCATGGCTTCGTCTGATGTTTTTGGTGCATATGGTGATAAGTTGTTGCAGTTGGACGGTGAATCTGATGGTTTTGATCAATTGGTACATTTTACACCATTCGAGTATTTCATTTTTTAATCGATTATTGCGATTTTGTTAATACAGTTGATGATAAGGTGTTGCTATGGGTAACAGATGTTTGTGTATCTTTAATCAATAAATTGAACATCACATAAAGATTGCATCAGAGGGTATCAGACAATACCAGACGTGTGAACTCATTCATTCCTGTATATCGAGCTTGGAGCATTTAAACACTTGCGCTCAACTATGCTCACAGTTCAACATGGTTTACTAATTACTGTAAGTAACCAAACGCAAAATCCTAGATGTAACTTGTGCAGTTCATCATTCTCTCTTCAGCTTCGGAAAGAAATTTAGTAGCCATAGAGGTTGAACTTTGTGTTATTTGTGCTATTTTAGTGAAGAAGGTTCATACTCCTTTTATAAGAAGCATAACATCTTCTTCTGAAGGTGGAAATTAAACGCTGGACTTGCCAGTTTTGGGAGTCTAAAGACTAATAATTGTTCACCTATATGTTACTGTGACCTTTTTTATGAATGCAAATCAAGCTTCGAGATGGGAATGTTAACATTTTGTTGCTAAACCGAATAAGAATAACAATCAAATGCACAGTGCTGATGATTCATAGTGGATTCGCATGTGTCACGGTAAATAGTTGAATTGGGAAATATGGGACACAGGGTAGCGGATTCGGCTGCGATGACAGATTTGACTGTGATAGCAGATTTGATGAATGTGGTAGTATTTCTTTTTGAGCTTCAATAACGTTCTTTTGAATGAAGGTTGGTCAGCTAATTATGTCTCAGTGCTATTTGTTTATTACATGAGCTTTTCAGGATTTTCTGGTTTCATAAGGGTAATTTATGGTGATTCCAGTTGTTACCCAAAGAACTTCAATCTTGGTTATCTGTACCTATGTTGTTGACAGCTTGCTTATATTGGGTTTAACAGATATTCCAGTTGCTGCTCAAATCATCTCAAGACAAGCGCTTCGTGTGCGAAGAAGCAGACAAGGCATTGAAGTCGATGGTTCATGCTGTTACTCCTCCCCTTTTGCTGAAGAAGCTGAAAACTTGCATTGGCCACTCTAATCTGCGAGTTCGAGCCAAAGCTGCTGTTTCTATCTCCCACTGTGTCTCAAAGATGGTAAGCCTAATCGACTTGAAGACCACGATTAGGTTGGGTTTATAAAACCTCGCTGATTTATCAATCTAACATGAGGCTTGCCATTAATGCAGACTCTTGAACAGTTGAAAGCTTATGGATCAGCTTCTTTGCTGCAAATGGTGGCCGAGTTGTTGAATGACAGGCTACCAGAGGCAAGGGAAGCTGCTCGAAGCATTGCAACTACATTATACAAGTCGTTTTCCAAGGAGTACGATGAAGGCGAATGTCCAGACTTATGGAGAAGCTACTGTGAGGCCAATCTACCAGCTCTTCATGCTCAGTCCGTTGTCAAAGTCACAGTTCCGCAATAAATGACGGAAGCAAATTCAGTAAGCATGCTGTATTTTTCTATCATGATCACACTTTGAAGTCTGTTTTCATCATCTGAAATCATCTTGGTTAATAATTTTCTTCTGTGTGTTGTGCTACCACTACTTGGTTTTGGATTGCACTTTAAATATCTTTGTAAGTTTCAATGTGTTTGTTACATGAATTGTCGTATGAGGAAATATATGGCAGCTCCCTCGCTCTAGGAAACATCAGAAGTTTATTCATGTAGGTCAAAATAATACTACTTCCTTCGTACGAAAATCGCAACAGATTAACTTGACACACATGTCGATACAAAATTTGATACGCAGGCATGATCAAACACAATTTTTTTTAAAATATATTGTGAAATATAAATGGTTATGTAATTTACATAATTCAACCTAATACGAGTTGCGGGACGATCAGACATGATTTGATATGAAAACGAGACTTATATTCATACGTATATAATAATGCAAAATACGTATGTTTTATGATTTTCGTGGGACGGAGGGAGTAACATGATTTGGCCATGCATCGATGATGTTGCCGTCGCAATTCATAGACTGTAAACTTCTTTCCAACTTCTACTTTTTCCCTTGAACTTCGTTGAGTTCTCCTCTATTTCAAAATTTGACTATATTTCTTGCCATGAATACTCACCATGGATCATCGCTATCTGTATGGTAATCACTTCTACAATATCTACCAAGATTTTATGAATAACATCTCTCACTCAATAGTATAATATTCAATAAAAAGGGGGCAGCAGTAGATGTTGCTAACAGGCAGCATCAAAGTATTAAATCCTAATGTATTTGAAAAACAAAATAAAACAAAATAAAACAAAAAACAAAAATGGTGATTGACTTGATTTTTTTGCATATTATTGTTGTTCTATTTCCATTTTTTTGTATAATATTTCTAGCAAGTTATGATTCTCCCGAACATATCATTACATGTTATAGCAACTCCGTTGCACATGCTAAACGAGTATCTTACTATCTTATAGTAAATCTATAAACAATAGCTCGACATGTTCCAACTCTTAAGGGATTGAACTTTAAAAGAGTGAACTTGTAACTTGGGAAGACTGAAGTCTAAACTTCACGCCTTTGAAGTATTCAGGACTTCCTTGTCTTGCAACCAGAACCCCAAAACCTTATAATACTCCTACTTATCTTTTTTATTTTTATGAAAGTCTCGATAAGAATTGACTCAGTGTGTTGAGCTGTTCTTCCTACCGTAGCCTTCCTTTTATTAAGTTACTCTATATAAAAACAATGTTCCGTTATTGACAATGTTCGAGGAGTGCAAGATGTACACCGTTTTTTCTCTGTCACGAAGACAGAGAGATTGTTTATTGACTTTTACTAAGTTAGTATCTATCATAAAATTATTGAAATCTTGTTTACGAAGAAGCATAAATTGTTGAAATTTGTCATTAGAATAAGATAAGGATAAAATCACCTATAGCATGATTAGGGATCCTTAAAAAAATCATGACTTTGAGACATTATTCTACAAATCCGACCGTTAGTTTATGTTTTATTAATCATAGTCATCATCGGGTTACAATCTGGGATCGATCATCCATAGGGTTGGTTTTAAGCACATTAATACATTTTTCTGAACTATTCCAATTGATCTCAAATTTGACGAGCATGATTTATAAGCATTTATTTTCATATTTTATGGTTGAATTCCTTAAATAATACCCTAAAGTCGAACTCTCACAAGACAGTTCACCTCACTCCCTAAGATGTCCACCTCCTCTACATTATTCTCATAAGATAATCCTTCATTGCATTGGGAAGAATAAAGTTTCCGAACATGAAAATACTGCAGTGTTTTCCAATGACAACTACAGAAAGTAAAATGGTGGTGTTTTTGAACAGAGAATATCAGTGTCCATTTTCATCACAAACTGCCCGTTTGACCGCACCAAGACCCGGCGTTTACTGCACTGTCGAATTCCTCTGTCTCTCTCCACTCTACTGGCCCCATCTCCACATTATAACACTCCCCGACTCAAAATCACTGCTCCTCATAACTCTCCCTCCTGTCTCGCTCCCACCACCACAACCAACTCCTCCTTCCCAATCTCACCGTCCCCTCTTCAATGTCCTCTCCACAATCAAACGACGCCGTTCCGGTCACCGTGACCGACACCAGTCAACCGCAACCGATACCAAGGAAAATCCCCGTTGCCGCCACCGTCGACGAGATCAAGCAGATGACCGAAACTCACCATAACGGGAATGGAGTGGCGGCGACGACGACGAGCACCGAGGTCGTTATCGATTATGTTTTGTCGGCGGATCTGAAGCCGATTCTAGATCCGACGGCTAAGATTCAAGTGGGTTTGTGTTTTATTTTTTTTGAGTTGTGTGGCGGTGTCGGTGGCGGTGATGTTTGTGATGGTGAGTGAGTGTGTGGTTTTTGTTAGGGTTTGGTGGAGGAGATGGAGTCCAAGGACTGGATCACAGTCTGCGACTCCTTGAACGATGCGAGGCGGTTCGCGTTGTTTCACTCGGTCCTGCTCATTCCGGTCCTGTGAGTATTGAAGCAAATGTCGAGTATATTGAACATTGCTTTGTGGTGTTTTGCGTTTTGTTGATCTTGTTTGGTGGTGGTGATTGTTGTAGGGAGAAGGTGGTGTTGGTGTTGGTGAAGGCGATGAAGAATCCCAGGAGCGCATTGTGTAAGACTTCGATTATGGCTTCGGCGGATGTGTTCGTGGTTTATGGTGATTGTTTGCTCGAGGATGAGTTTTCGAAGGCGTTTGACCAACTTGTGAGAAGCCTCCCACCTTTTTGGCTCTTTTATCGAATTTAATTTGCGTGTGTTTTCTTTTTAAATGGTTATCATCTTTTGGCAATGAATTATTTGCTGTCAATCTGCAGTGAGATGAGAATGGTATGTGTGTGTTGTTATGAATAGGTTAGAGGGAGAATAAAATAAGTAGTTGAGTCGCGTTGAATATCGGGAGAACAGCTAACCCTTCTATAACTGATTGATGAACTAATGAATTGATGAGAGCTATCTGCTATCTGCTATCTGATACTTATAATTAGCAAGTAAAATGAATTCTACACCTTGGCTAGTACCTTCAATTAGAAAATATCTATTTTACTTATTTTAGGCAGACAAACCCTTGTAATAATGGCATATCTCATGTTTGAAGGACAAACCCTTGTAATAATGGCATATCTCATGTTTGAAGGTCTTCAATCTGCATTAACTCCCTATCTGTTCGAGGTTATTTCTAGTAATAGCCTCTGCCCCATGGGCTAGCTAAAGTCTGTAAATTCCTTACTTTGAGCCATCCTTAACTGCAAGTAGTGCTATGAGGATTAAGGAAGGGGTTTAGGTGGGCGCCTAGGCTGCAATTAGGCATTAGAAGGTTTCAAAATACTCTAGGAGGCCCTAAACGACCTTGACATTCTTTTTAGCGTAGTTAAAAGATGAATAATTACACATTTTCGAGTGCTTTCGATGGTCGTCTTTGCTCTAATTTTGTCTTAAAACAAATAATACTGAATAATAGGTATTTACATCTGAAATATCACTTTTTCTCTGCCTTAGACAACCACATAGACATCGGTCATCAGTCTTAACACCGGTTAGACATCTACCTCGTCTCTGCCCAACTGCTCAGGCGAAAGAAGGTGACTTCTCTGGTCCCCCTAGCATTTTTAAGAACATTGGTTGCACGTATACTGTCCTCTTTCTATGCGCAGCAATTCATGATTTGTCTTCAGTTTCTCTATTTTTTTGAAGAATGAAGCCGGTAACCCAAGTGTGGTGTGCTGCTTGATACTAAAAGCTATGATACCAGGATCGCTTGACCCCCCTGGGTTCCACGATCCGGAACTCACCTTCCAGTTCCCGGTTCGCTAGCATCCCGGAACGCGTGGGAACAGGAACTGGAACCCTCGAAGGTGGGATCCCGAAGACGGGAGGAAAATATATTGATTTTGCACCTTGAAGAGTTAAATTCTTGTGATTATTTTTTCCCTTTTTTTTTTTTTTTTTTTTTTTTGTTTTTTATTGATAGTTGTGTCATGATAATAGGAAAAAAAAATTTTGAGGGAAAGATTTTTTAAATGAGAATGATAAAAACAAAAAATCTGAAACTAAAAACGATATAGAAACACGTATTTGAATTCTAGTTGAATTTACATCTTTTTTTTCGTAGAATTTTCTAGTTTTTTTTTTTAATAATCATATGTGTATCGTTATGTTGGTACTTTGTTGTTTGATATTTCAAATTTATTTTATTTTCATTAGTAATATTTTAATGCATTAGTTTATATTAATGCTAATAATATGTTTATTACTCCCTCCGTCCTATTCAAATGGCAACGATTTGATCCTACACGATAATTTATATGTGCGTGCGTTCAATTAATAAGGAATGACAACTTAAGCTTTATGAGTGTGTGAGATAAAGGAGTGAGGAAAAGAAGAAAGAAAAAGGATGGTGGGTGACTTGATAAATATAAAAATGTTGTAATTTGAATGTGATATAAAATATGAATATTTTGATATTTTTGTAATTTGAATGGGACATCTCAAAAAGAAAAATGCTGCAATTTGAATGGGGGGCAGGGAGTATATGTTTTTAGTTTTGAATTCATATATTAGTTATTGAATTATATTATCGGAATCGCGATCCAAAATATTGTACCGAGCGATCTACCGCGTTCCAAAATAGCGTACCGAAAAGGTATAGCCCTCTCGTTCCCGACCTAAGCTAAGTTACGAACTGCATATCCTAACTCGTTCCACGAACCGATGCGTACTGCGTTCCATGTAACATATACTAAAAGATATAATTTGAGGAATGATTATGGGATGCCTGAATAAAATTCTTTATTTCTGTACTTTAATATTGTCTTATTGCTCTTAAAACCTTTTAGTACTAACAAGAATGATCTTGGTTGCAGTTGATTATTAGTTCTCTTTGTGTTGTTAATAATTTATTTATCATTTGTTTGCTGTTTTGTTTTGTCTTGCTGCAAAAACTGTCTTCTCACTTGGGTAGACTGGCTTATACCTGTTATTGGTTCCTCTTCCCCTCAAAATAGAGAAACGAAAGGAAAAAGTTGAAATTTCTGACATGAGAAACAGATGTTTTGTTAGTCTACTTAGGGCCATTCCCATTGCCCAATCGTGGTCTACTTCATTCATTTGTGCCTTCAATTCGATTTCTTTCCTCTTTGTGGAGAGAATTTCTGAGTTAGGTTTTCTATCTCTGCTGGATTCTTATTGATTTTGATATCAATCACAACTAGATTCCCTCAGTCTTTCATAGATGGAATTATCCTTGGCCACCCGCCACCTTATCCTGAATTTTGGTATGAGACGTGTCACAAGTTACACCTTTATAGCATCTGATCTATTTATGACTCTTAATTTTTCGCTTTTCTCTAAAGAATATCTAGAGGCTTCAAGCCTATGGAACTGTGTTATTTGTACTGAAATAAAGAAAAGGAAGGGATGATGTTATTTGCTTCTCTGCCATTGTCATTGCTGTGAGAAACCCATGTCGGGAATTTAGGAAATCCTCCCAATAATATATATTGATCAAAAGACCTCTCTAACTATTGCCGATTGGTTTTAAGTGTCAACCCTGCATTTTATATTTTATTTTGGGTTAAAGACATATTACCCCCTAAAAACTTGCATAATTCCATATTGCCCCCACCAAACTTCATAATTCCATATTATCCCCTTAAAACTTACAACATGGACAGTTTACCCTCTTTCTTCTAAGGGGTATGCCTTTAAAGTTGTTACAGTGGGGCTAACTGTCATATGTGCTCTGTATCAGCTTTCACATATCTGGGCTCAAAATACCACCAACACATACGAGACATTTTAGTACCCACATCAGAGACCTAGAAAAACCTCGAAAGCATAGATCATGAATATCTCTTAATATTGTCATCATGTCATGTTATAGCAGTATCAGTTTTTGCTTTTTTATTTTATCCAATTGCAAATCAGGGTTAGAGTATCTGATGATCACCAAAAGCTGTCTTGACCTTGACCAATCTTCTCTATTTTGAGCATCATTGATTGATAGCTGTCACTCTGTAATTGAAGTAGGGGAAGCAAAGTGAATAACTTGATTCTGAAGTGTAGGAAATGTATCCCATATTAAAAGTTACCCATATGGGGGCTGGTATACCGCTTCAATTTGAAGCTGTTATGCTTCCTCATTCCTGATATGCTGTACATCTTGCTGGCTTAGTTCTCATATAGCCATGCGTCACCATGCCTGGCCTGGCCTTCTTCTCAATACTTTCTGCCATTATCTTGAACTTTCTTGACTATCTAAGGTAGAATGTTATCTTTTAAGCTCGATTTCTCTTTTCTTAGCTTTGGTGGTTCCAGCGTGTGATTGAGCTAAGAATAGTACACCCTGTCAGATGTCTCTTGTTGGGTCTTTGAGCTTGAATACTTGAGAAGAAAACAGGTATTGTTTTCTAGAAGTGGGACTTTCTTTTTTTAAGTTACCTTATACCTTTTTATACTTAAATAAAATGTGTGAGATAGTTTATACCTTCATAGATTTTCTTTCCGAGAATGTATGAGTTGGAGTTCATAACATTTGGATTGCGAACATGATTCATCCATAGTACTGAATTTGTTAAGATTAGCGCCTTGCAAATGTCCCTTGAGCTACTAGAATACTTCAGGAAACAATGAGAAGGTTGTAGGCTAGAAGCTGAACTCTTTTTTTTTTTAAAGGTTATTCCATACTTTTTGCTTTAATTGTAATTTTTATAGAAATTAGTTCATCCCTTCAGAGTTCGTCTCTGGAATTTTATTCTCTGGGTTGCGCTCACTGTGTTGGCTTGAGGCATCGAGTATCAGAAAACTCAAAGGATGTTCCTCGTTTGTGCTCACTGTGGGATTTCACTCCCTTTTTTCTTATCTTTCTCTTCTTGTGTTTACTCGTTTTTTCGGTTTTTTTAAAGGAAGTTCGACTAATGATCTTAATATTGATCGGAGGGTGCCACAAGACACCTTCTGTTGGATAATACCTATCGCTCATCATTATCCTTCCTTTCTCATGAAGATACCTCATCCTGTCCTTTATGTTTATTTTTTCTATGAGAAGCATCTTTAGAATTTAATGCACTGATTTGAACCTGAACTAGTTAAAGATAAAGCAAGCAGCCTTGTTTACGGACTTCTATGCTATATCTTTGTTTGCAGTTACTGCAACTTCTGCTGAAAGCATCTCAGGACAAGCGATTCGTATGTGAAGAAGCAGAAAAGTCGTTGGATGCCATGGTTCAATCGTTTTTGGCTCTTCCTCTGCTGCATAAGCTCAAAGCTCATGCTAGACATACCAACCCCAGGGTCAGAGCCAAAGCTGCGACATCCATCTCCAACTGCGTGAAAAAAATGGTACTCCTAAATTTGCATGTAGTTTAATTTCCAAGGGTATGTTTGATATCATTTCTGTTTCTGGTTTTCTATTTCTATTTTTGTTTTATTTGTTGATGAAATAGAAGTGTTTGCTTCCGATTCCTATTTCTGAGATGGATAAAACGGAAATATAAAACAAAAAACCAGAAAACATAGTTTTCTATTTTTGTTTTCTATTCATCCGATTATAGTATTCAATCTTCCTTTTAAAAACAATCATTTTATTTTATAAAGTGATTTCGGTTTCCGTTATTGATTTTTTGTTTTTGTTACTGGTTTTGGTTTTCACCGTTTTGAGTAACAATACCAAACAACCCTTAACAAAGTGAAATTGGAGAAAGCAAAACCATTAACAGAAATAGAAAAGTAGTAGTGAAAAGATAACTCACTTTACGAATTGAAATGATTTTGTGTGAAGAAATCTTGAATATTGTAGTGAGATGAAATAAAAAACAAAAACAGAAAACCAAAAAACTGAAAACAGAAACAAAAAATCATTTTTTCTGGTTTTCTGTTTTCTGTCTTCATTTTATCCGTTTATAAAAGAGAAAACAAAAATGATATCAAACAGTTCTATTTCATCCATCACGGAAACGGAAACAGAAAACATAAAACAGAAGTGATTCCGACAACAGTTTCATAGTTATAGGGCCTGTTAGTTTCTATTATAATGCCTATATATTGCTGTCACCAATTGCAGAAGCCTGAAGAACTGAACGAATTCGGCCCAGCTTCCTTGGTCCGTATGGCAGCTGATTTGCTGAATGATAGACTTCCAGAAGCTAGAGAAGCAGCTCGAGGTATCGTGATATCCTTATATGAATCATTCATCAGTGACCCAGAAATCGAAAAGCAAGAGTCCTGGCAGAACTTTTGCGAGTCGAATTTACCTGCTCTTCATGCCCAATCCACACTGAAGATCACATCTCCTCAATAGCTTTTAGATCACAGCCTAGATATTCTTTGCTTCATTGCCATCCGATATGTTCTTTTTTTCCTGCATTTTTGTCATATTTTCTCAGTTCTGTGCACATTCTGATAGCCCTGGCATCTTTAACGGGTTGTGAGACATCAAATTTAATGTAACGAACACGGAACACTTGCTATATGCGAAATGGGATTTGTTTTTGGTATCTGTAAATGCTCGACATGAAGCTTGGAACCAGTCGTGATTATTATTATTTTCATTCTCAGAAGCCAGAAGCATCGTGTTGCGATCAAGGGATGTCTGCCCTGTGGACATATAGAATGTGAATTCCGTTTGTTTTGAGATTGTTCCCATCTGGTTTATGCTAGGCTGGTAGATTGGCAGTATTAGAATATCCATTATCTAATCCATCAGCTTCAGTTCATTGCATCCAACATGACAACGAAGTATTTGCTGCTAGACAAGTATTTCGGTTAAACATGTGGTACTTGTTTTTGTCCTCAAAAGTGATGGAGATGTTAGTACTAGTACTTAATATGGATATTATATGTGTGACGATATGATCAAAGGTAAAAACAGAAAAAAGAAACAATGATATAGCCAGGCCTCTTGCTTTGTACAAAATGATATCCCTTTCATCTTAATTTACATACAATAATTTGATTTTTTATATTATTCAATCTGAATTTTGAGAAATTTTATTTCACTGTCTTATCTATGCATGAAAATTAGGTTACTAATTTTTAACTATATAATTTATATTATCAATTATATTCATGATAATTTTTGCAGAAAAAAAAAATGATCGTCTTACGATATGAGTCAAAATTCGTATCGATTAATGTACATGATCAAGATGTTATATCCGAACGAGGGAATATTACTCAAAGATTCAAGCTTTCTGTCGATATATGTTCTAATTGGTCGCTTGCGGGGGCGTATTCCGCCGCGTGAATTTACGAGTCTCAAGTCTTGTCATTGACCGAGATTGCCCAAGTGATCCTTTCAAGTTCCGTGGGGACCAAACGTTGAATGGATAAATAATTTGAGGCGTAGAAGTAACTGGCCGAAATCAAACCTCTGAGTTGGTCAACGCCTCTCACGATAAGCTCTAGAAAGTCACGATTGATGGAAAAACCGGAAATCTTTAAATTTCAATTAGAACGATAATTATTTTAAAATATCTATCAAATTTTAATCTCATATCAAAAAAACTGATACCTTTAACTATCCAAATAAAATTTGATTTGTAATTTGATATTTAATAATATAGAATATCTATTTTATCCTCATTTTAACCCAACGACACTCTTAAACTAACCCAACTTATCAATTCAAACTTCTCCCAATTTTCCAAAATCGTTCATACATTAATTCTGTCGAAAGAAAAAAAAAAGACAATATAGAAAAACAGCCAACAAGTGACGAAAGATGATGAGTGAACAACCCAAAAAGACGAAGACGACGAAGACAAGAACCTCGAAGATTGAAGGGAAGACGATGCTGAAGACCATGAAGAAGACCGCGACGACTGAAGGGAAAAAGAAGATAAAGACAAGAAAGACGACGAAGGATCGAAATCCGACGCTCTTACAAATCCGATGTGCGATTTCTTAATTTAGTAAGAAGATGGACGAATTGAGGGGTGTGATGTCGGATGCATGTCACACAAAAATAAGCTTCACTCCCTTTTTATATTTTTTTACACATGTCGAAACTTATGATGTGTTGTGCGCGGCTTAAAGCGATTCTAGATCGCATAACCCTAGACCTTAGGGGTATTGGTTTGGGTGAATGGAATACATTTGTTTCGTTCCACTAAATGTAGAGTGCATTTCGTTGATAGTTGGTTTATTAATGGTTGGTATGAATGTGAATGTGAAAGGCAACCTCAAAAGTAAGACTTTTGAACGACTCTTTTATGCGATGGAGTAGATGGCGAGGAGAACGGAGTTGTGTGAAAAATTATTTTAGTTGGCTGTTGGGGAAGATGAGGATACGACCAGTGACTTTGCTAGGGTTTTCATGTTGTTTGTTTTCAATTGTGTTCTATTTTCGAAGATAACCTTTTACACTTCATATTTCGTTTTCAATTATGTTGATGATTTGAAAAAGATTGGAAAATATGCTTAGGATAGGGTGGTTCATAGATATCTTGTTGAGGTCATATACAAATATAAGGCATTGGTACATACAAACACAACGAGGTACATACAAACACAGCGACCAAAGGGAAGAAACATGAGGAGGATGGAATGATCCGAAGATCCCTTATGTCGAGGGATGTTCCTTTGATGTTTTGGTATGTAAATATTCTGTGAACCGTTTGTTTTTGTGGTATGAACTATGCACTGGATTTTGATTAACTGTGAACTCTTATTGCATGTGAAAATTCTGTGAACTGTTTGTTTTTGTTTTAAAAAGTGTTAGTTATTTTTTTGTGCACTCGTTTTGATCAAATATGAATTGTTTTGTTAGGTCCGGGTATATGAGATTCTGAAAGACATCATCTCGCAACCAACGGATCATGTAATAATCCCTAAAGGATGTACCGTTGGATGGAGACGAGTGTCGCTTCTTCACCAGAGACAACCAGCCAATTGCTTTCTCAAGTGAGGCTACATGAAATTACGGATATCCAGCCAAGCAATGAGGAACATTGAAAGCTGATAGTTCAGAAGATCAATACCAATAAGACTAAAAAGATTAAAGTAACTATGATATCCTTTTTTAATATAATGTAATTTTTCTTTTTTTGTCTGTTTTTATATGATTGATTGATACTATGGTTTTGTAGGTGAGAATGATGTCCTCGAGAAGGATGTGAGTGAGAAGGAAGAGGAGAAGGATTTTGTTGAGACTGAGGGGACTGATTTGTTGTGGAAGAGAGCTATTACTAGGAGGGAAAAGAGTTTGATGGATATGAGAATGAAAAGGTTGAGAATGATGAGAAAGGAAAAGAGGTCGAAGTGAACAAGGTTGAGGTTTCTATTGATAAAGGTACATTTTAATTTTGATTTGTGAACAAACTTTTCTGATTATGTGAACTGTAAGTATTAGTTTGAGTGAATTGTGGTTTCAATGATTTATGAACTATACAACAATGTCTTATGAATTATACACTCATGTCTTGTGAACTACCGCATAAAGATTTGTGAACCGTGGTGCAAGTTTAAATTTCTTATTTTAATTTTTTTATTGGTTTTTTTCATTAATTTTGTATTGATTTTTTAAATTTTTTGTGGGTTTAGGAGATCATGAACTAGATGGTGGGAATGATAAAAAAAAAAGCACTAGATGTTGGGAATGATATGGAGATGGTTGAAGAGAAAGTGGATGAGGAGATGATTGAAGAGGAAAATATCGAAGAGGAAAATGTTGAAGAGAAAAAAGGCCGAAGATCCATAGGATATTGTACAAGGTATATTGGAGGCCGTCAAACTTCAACTGAGCCAAGATGAAGGTGATGTTGATGATGAAAATGATGTTGCGAATTTTGTTTGCGTATGAATTGTGTGTTGTTTGTGGTATGAACTGTTATTTGTTTGTTATTGAAGGGTTGATTACTGTTGAAATTGTCTGTGGAATGAAATTTGAAAAGGGAGAGGAAACAATTGTCACGATTATGAAGAGGCGGACTAAAACGAAAGAAAAGAACCTCCAATTGTCCCCTCGTTATGTCTTTATCCTGCTGCATGATGAGGGAGGCTTTCATTGGAGTCTTTTTGTAGTGGACACAAAATGTCGTGAAATTCGACATTATAATCCATTGTGGATTCATAGTGATGCAGAACTAGTAATGGCAGCTGCAAAAGCAATAGAATTGTTCTACCAAAACGATGAATTAAAGATGAATGAAGTTAGAGAGTGTCGACAACAAGAAGATAGTCATTCATGTAGTGTTTTTGTTTGCATGTGGGTGGAGCATTTCTTGTTGAATAAGTATGACATATTATCTGCTGAAGACATTCAGCTCATGAAAGCTCAGATAGCGCTAAGGATCCTATAACACAAGCATTCGATCTATTTAAAGGACAAGACGGATACTAAAGAATGATTGATACCGTGAACTATTGGTTTCTTTTTTGTGAACAGTCACCTTTTGTTATGTATATATGCTGTTAATTATGACTATGTGAACTATTTTTATTCGCATTGTGAACTGTTGGTTTCTACTTTGTGAATAATCACCTTTTGTTATGTGATTGTCATGTATGTATGGTGTTGATTATGACTGTGTGAACTCGGCATTAAGGATGCTATCCTTTATATATATAGGATTTTATATTTTAGTATCCTAATTTTTTTTTATATTTTGCTCTTTCTTGGTTTTTTTATATAGTATGTACTATTTTTTATATTATATCTTTAAAAAAATATACAGCAAATTCATGTCAATGGGAGAAAAATATAATAAATTTTTCAAAGGGATATTTTTTAATAGATTGTCTTTATATATATTCACATGAAAAGTTTCAAAATATCTTTCCACTATTAAAGTAACCTACGTTAACTCATCTGTGAAATGATATAGTAAATTTCACTATCATCACAAACAGTAAGAGGTGCTGAAAAAATTCCAAAAAAAAAACCCCATATAGAAAAATCAAATCCCAATAACAACTTTATATTTTTTCGTTCCTCGAAGGTTAAATCTTCTCGTAGGTTGACAGTTTCATGTTTGAGGATGTGCATAGGATCGAACACATACGCTCTGAGCATTAATACATGGAACACGTCATGTATCTTGGATAAACTTAGGGGTAGCGCCAATCGGTATGCCACGTTTCCTATGCGCTCCATGATTTGGAATGGTCCAATATACCTTGATCGCAGCTTACCCTTCTTATCAAATCTGAGGACTCACTTAGTTGGCGAAACCTTTAAAAATACATGCTTGCCTACCATGAACTCTAACGGTCTTCGTCGATTGTTGGCATACATTACTTCGCGATCTTGTGACTTCTGCATCTGACATCGTATCAAACACACCTTTTTTGTTGTTTCTTGAATCAACTCTATCCCTATCATCTTTGTTTCCTCAAGATCAGCCCAACACACTGGCGAACTACACTTGCGGCCATACAATGTCACATAAAGTGTCATTCCAATGCTACCTTGATAGCTATTGTTGTATGAGAACTCTAAGCGTGTCTTTGAGAGTTTATATTGTGCGTTCGGTTTGACCATCGGTTGCTGGATGGAAGACAGTACTGAAGTTCAACTTTGTTCCCAATGCCTCATGTAATCACTTCCAAAAGTTTGCTTGGAAACGAGAGTCACGATCAGACACAATGAAAGTAGGAATTCCATGAAGTCGAACAATATCAATAATATACTTCCTTACAAGTCTTTCTAAACTATATGTGTTTTTGATAGCAAGACCATAGCTATCGAGTCCCATTTCCAAGGGTTGTAGCAACCCTCCTAGTCGTTGATGCTTTGTTTTGATTTGCTGATATGTTAAGCATCATGACACAAACTCGGTTATCTTCCTCTTCATGTTACTCCACAAAAAATTCTTCCTCAAATCTTTGTACATCTCGTTACCGCCAGTATGGACGGATTAAGGTGCTTGATGAGCTTCCTCCATAATTCTTTTCCTCAGATCTTCCTTTGCAGGTACACAAATTCTTCCATGAAATCATATAATATCATCTTCTCGTTCTTGAAAACACTAACTTTACCACTAGCTATTCACTAGTAAAAAAAACAAACTTTACCATTAGCTATCCTTTGTAAAATCAATTTAATCTGGGGGTCATCTTTCTGAACATCCTTGATCTCGTCCCTGAGCGTCGGTTTGACTTCCATGACCGTAAAACTTCCACGATCCTTTATACTGACCATAATGATTTCTAGTCTTCGTAGATCCTCTATCACCTTCTGTCTCGAAAATAGGAATTGTAGAAGTTGATTTTTCCATTTATATTGTTCATCTGTATCGCCATTTAACACATGCGGATCACTTACATGAGTTGTAGTGGATAAAGTGGGGACTTACATAAATGGAATGGAGGCCTAAAATTTGCTTTATACATGTCCTTTTCCTATCGTTTTTTCTAGGAACATAGATGCATGCCCTTTCCTCTAACTCAAACTCCTATGTTTCCTCCGTCACAAAAAAAAAGAAAAAAAGAAAAAAGGTTCTCCTATGTTTATCAACGAAGGTAATGTAGCACTGCTCACTAAGTGATAATGTGACTTCAACCATAATCTTTAACAAAATTCTTAGTTAATTTTATGCACAAGATTCTCATCCCGACCTATAAGAATTACTCCCTTCATCCTAACCATGGTTTTGTTCAATGGGTGTATATATATGAATCCCGGATGAGGAAGCAATCAAGAAGATGCTCCGTTGGCATTTGGTGGTGAAATTTCCATTACCTTGAATGCGAGAGCTGTGAAAGAGTTGACAGTTGAGTCAAAAGGTTTCGAGGGTATATACTCACAGCAGATGCCGGAGATCACACCAGCTGCACGTATCTTCCTTCCTTAAAAGACTCCACGCCACGCCTGTTGTGTCTCCGCACTTCAGTTTTCGCTTCTTCTTGGAGCTTGACTTCATAGTCTCTGCACCGTGACGAGTTTTCGTATTTTCAAGGTCAGTTCCTCGTTTCATCTGATGCCATAGCAATTAATGGCTATATGATTTTAGCATGATTTAATTAGTTTGCTCGATCGGTTATTATTTCCTGCTTGAATGGTTTTGCAATGTTTATATCAGTTCTCTTGTTTATTGTTGTGTGTTAGTCCAATGATTTCTTTGTTGAGATCTTGAAGATGAATACATATGTTTGAGATGATTATGCTAATAATGCAGGGAAAGTTTCGGATATAAGCCTATAATGTGATAACCTAACTTATCCGATGTCGCCGAGGCCGGTGTGTTACGTGAGTCGATTATAGGAAGGTGTATACAGAAAAATTTCTATTTCTTCAGAGTTTTAACTTATTACTTTTATATTTGTCGCATAAAAGAAGCCATATAAAAACCTAAAATTTACATTACCACTGCTGCGTAAGCTAACATGAAGCCTCTTAATGTAAAACTCTTACTCGGGATGATTATGGGTAGGAAAGGATTAATGGATTATGTCATACCCATATGCTTTTTACGGGGTTCCGCAAACTTACTTTTTCGTTGTTTAACTTGTTTCTCCTACCTTGTAAAGGAGTCTAGATTATGTCATCACATGTGATATATAGTACTAATTTTATATCGAGAAATTTGAGACAAGTTGTTCATCCAACTACTAATGAACAACAAAAGAGATCAAAAGGGCATGTACAAATATGCATATGTACGGTATATATTAGTGGAGAGTTGGTTGATAGTTCATGGTGGGAAAATTGTAACGAAGAGTTCAACAATGAATAACATATATTTGAGACATAAAAATATTGTAGTTTCAACTTTCTTTTAGGGTTTATTCGTTTGTTTTTTGTTACCACGAAGATCGTTTAGGGTCTTCACGAATAACTGGTTGTTTAGAATTACTGTCTTTTAGGTTTCGTTTTTGCAAAGCACGTAGGTCAATGTGTCAAAAATCATACCAAGAATCTTCTCATGATATGACCAATAACCTTCTAGAAAGTGTCAACTAATGCGAAAAAGTCGATAATTCTTTTTGGACTTGTTCGTGAAAGACGGCTAGCTGAAAACATATGATCTTGTAATTTTCTGGCTGAGAATTGATAAGGATATGCATGTATGTTTTCTTAATGGAGTAAGTATCTTCTAGTTGTTGAATGGGATGAAAATTTCTTGGTCTCATTCCATATGATGGGGTTGTTGAATACTTCTTTCATCGAACAATAAAAGAATTTGAATTGGATCCAAATTTATATGTGTTTAATTTTATATAAAATGATTTATTTTTTTATTTTTTATGAGAGAGATAAGTGAGAAGAAAAAAAGAAGAAGAAAAAATAGTGATATAAAATAAAAAAAATAAGGATGTGTTAATAATTTTGTAGAAGAATATTTTCAAATATAATAATATTTTATTCTCTCCGTCCCATAATACATATTTGTTTTACTGTCCTAATTTATTTTTAATATTTCCTCCTTCAGCCCATTTTTAATGTAAAAAAATTTATATTAATCATATTTTGGTACATTATATTCTTTTACAGAAATACCACTATCTCTAAAAAATATTTTTTTTTCATCAAATTCTACAAAAAAAATCAATACGTATATAAATTTTCGTATCGAATCAAACAGTTATAAGTATTATAGGATGAAAAAAATATCTTTTATAGGATATCCAAATTAGAAAAATATTACACCTTTTGTAGGAGAGAGATAATAAACATAGTACATAAATGGTAAAAAAAACATAGTACATATATCTACTAGTGAGTACTCCCTCCATTTCGAATTATATATAATAATTTGATCCGATATGAGATTTTATATGAGAGTTAAATTTAATTAATATATTATATTTTTTTATGATGGTGAGAGTTGATATAAAAGTATGTGATAATGTGAGAGAAATTAATGGATTGTAATGAGATAATGTATTTAATTTAATATAAATTTGATTTCAAATATGAAAATAAAATAAATATTAT